>JABASM010001451.1:0-14529 GCA_019776545.1 Brachystomella parvula | reverse complement strand
CCACCGGAGCCCATCAACCCGACTTCTGTCTTCCCTACTCCTTTTAAGGCCACTATTTTTTTGACATTTTTCAATTTTAGATTTTTGAAAGATAATCAGATTTCACGATTTTCAAATTCCTACTATTTTGTAAATTTTTGTGGCTTAGAAGCTTTCGATTGTTCTCAAAATTTTCAATTTTTAGAAAATTTTTGGGCTTCCAAGAAAATAGAAATCTCGAAAACATTAGAAAATTCCGAAGGTTGAGAAGTTTTGAAAAATTTTAAACTGTTTTGAAAACTCAGAATCATTGGGTTTCGGTAAATAAATATTGAGATTCATATCGGACAACAAATATCGGTAAACAATTTTCATTTTGAAAATTTTCATAAGTCAAATTATTTTTAGTTCTAGAGTGCGAAAAAACTTCGAAGAATATGAGCCCAAAAATCTAAATCTAAGAACCTAAAATCTTGTAAATTCCAAAAACCCTATGAATTCAGATAATCTGAAATTCAAAATCTATAAACGCGAAAATAGAAAAAGAAATCCTTTAGAAAAGCGATTAGAATTTGACTGACTGAATGAATTCGCTTCTGTCGGTGTGCTAATCTTGGCGCTAGCGCGGCTTCCTTTTCAATTCTTCTATCTCTGCCCTACTATTAAGGAAAAAAAAGGGTCAGTGTAAATTAAAATACGAGTTTGCACAGGAGTAGGTGGAGAAAATAGGACAGGTGCGTGGTGTGCCTGATTTATTGAAAAACATGTGTAGACTATAATGACGACGGGCGTGCTAATAACGGAAAATTATTAAAATGTCTGGAAGATAAAGAAAAAAGATTACAAAAATTATGCAAAATCAACAGGTCAAAGGTGTGGTGTTAATGATTATTCTGAGGTCAGGATTCCCATTTACTCAAAATCCTCATTCACAATTCAGCACCACCATTTTCACGGATTCAAATGAGCATGGGGTAGAAGGGTAGGGTTAATTACCCAGGTGGGCAAGTAGTGCGTGATTGATGGGTTTTCCAAATAAAAAAATAATTCAGTTTTATGAGTTCATGCTAAAGAGCTTAATTTTTTTGGTTAAGCTTCCTAAAATAGAAAAAATTCAGATCCGTACCCCGCAATTGAAAATTTGAATTAAATTGCTTTCACTTCCCATGAAATTTCTCTATGCTAAAAGTGGATGCGGTTGACGGCGTGGTTATTTATTACCTTCGTAAATTAAGTAAATAAATGAAGAGGAGCAGGGGGTGTGCAGTATATTTTAATGACGTTAATTCAATGAAGAGATGGTTACGGCTGACACGTTACCGTTAGTAAAAGTTAAGTTGTAAAATCAAGGGACTCATCCCCAGCCAAACCCCAGCTGAAGATGATCCTGACCTAAATTACATAAGACTAAATTTTTGAGGATTTTTATCTTATAACAAATTAGAAGGGGTCATTCCACCCTTCCCATTTCCTCAATATTTTCACCTGTTCTTTGATTTTTACCTTAGAAAAATTATGGAAGGAACGGCAATGGGTTTACCCCTCTGGCTCACCACCTTAATTTTAAGGTGAGACGAAGCGGAGAGGCCTGCAATCCCTTTTCGCATCAAATAATTTCTCTGATTCTTTCACCTCCCACCAATATTTGGCTTGCTAATAATAATTGACTCATGCCCAAGTACTTTACCACGTTCAGGGTGTTACAAAGGTTACTTACCTAGTTATGTAACCCAAATCCAGAAGAAAATCATTACGTATTCAGAGGAGGTGATCAAAGAACAAGTTCCAAACTAGGACGCCTTACTTGAATTTCCAATACATTGGATGGGAAATTGGAACTTTTGGCTTCGGCGGAAGTGGATTAAAACCAAAATTCATGCAAAACAAGTCTTTTAAGTACGACAAGAAAAAGAAAAAAGTCAGAAATCTGAGATTAAAAACATAAACCAAGTTTTCATAACAGATTCACCTGTAACGTTTCTGCTGTAACACTTCAACTTTGCAGAAAAAAATACAATTCGAAGCTAAGGCTAAGAATTTTTCGAATTTAAACTGAGCATCACCACTTCAGAGAAAAAAATCTTGTCAGGCTGAACTATAGTAGCATTTTCAAAAAAATGCTCAAAATCTCACTTCGGTTTAATAAAATTAAAACTGCTGCTTTTACCATTTCTCAATAAATCCGAAATCAGTGTTTTCCTGGTGTTAGATGTGATTTTAAAATCAAACCAAAAAATGACAAAGTAAATAACAGCCAGAAAAACACCAGAAAAATAAAATCTAAAAACAAGAAGAATCAGAAAAAAAATTAAAAGCAATAAAATGCAAGAATAAGAAAAATCAGAAAGATAAGAAATTGAAGAGGAAAAAAAAAATTACAAATTAAAAAAATCGAAAAAAAAAATAGAAAACAGAAATAAAATATAAAAATTAAGAAAAATCAGAAGAAAAATATTAAAGAGAAAAATTTTAATTAAAAATCAGAGAGAAAATAAACAAAAAAATTTAGTTTTTTGGTTTCAGTTTCCATTTTTCCTCTAATTAAGGGTATATTTTCTCGTCACGTCCCCTCGTGTGGTTAAGTGGCGTGTAGGACGCTTCTTTAGTCAGTCAGTCGGTGTTTCCCTTTGTTTGAGGAAGCAAAACGGAAAAGAGGGTGAGTTTTACTGATCTTGCAAAAATTCATCTTCGTCATCCGCATCTTTAGCAGAAAAAAGAAGCAAACTAGTCTCTCCCTCAGATTTCAAAGAAAATCACCCTCACCTGCATTTATTCCTACGGAGTGCTTCACCCCATCATCCTCAAGTTGAAGGTGCTACCGTGAGTGATCATGAACCGGGCGAAAGAAGATTTTGAAGATGGACTCATCAAGAATAACGGTCAGTAGGTTTCTGAGGCTTGGAGGTGAGACGAGTTAAGGTGTTTTTCAAGCAATCAGACAATTATACGAAACTTTTCACCCCTACCCTACTCAGTTATTATTTTGTCATCAGTCACTGTGACTTCTTCATCCGGATTTGACACACTGACGACGACTAGCCCAGAATTTCAGTTTAGGTGTTTAGTAATGGATTCTGAGAAGAAATTACGCTGACCCTGGGTTTCCACCATGAAATTCTCCGGTCGACCTCTGACCCCCCTCTTCTTCTATTTTTCTTTGTTACTAGTGAGTAGTGTAAGTGGGATTTGTGTATGGCAGGGGGGTGGGGGTTACAGACTTGCATGTGGGTTCAAGCAGTCTGGATTATTTCGTCTTCGTAGTTTAGGTGGGTTGAAGGGATGGGTGGGTGGGGGGCTGACGATTGGGGACGAGGACGGGTTCAAGGACTCTCTCACGAATAAGGAAAATAAAGTACAGGGAGGTGGGGTCAGGCCACAGGCTTATCAAGGGTACCCTCAACAACCACTCCAGCAGTATGGACAGTATAGCCAGCAAACAGTGTCACAGCCCCAGGAACACGAGCATGTGCAGAAAAGAGCAAGTTTGTGGAATTCGTGGAAGTGGCCCTCTATTCTTAAGAAAAAATCACCCGGCCCGCCCCAGAGAATGGGCCCGGTTCAGCACCCGTTTCCTCCGCAGTACGCGCCTGCGCCCTATCCTCAACCTTTTCCAATGTACCGCCCACCCCAATACCCCCCTCAAATGCCACAGAAATTCCAATATATCCCTCAACAGTTTGAGAACCCCAGGATTCCTCACCCCCTCCCCAGTTTCAATAACCAAAAATCTGAGAGACTTGTTCCTGAATTTTCTCCAATGCCTGAGCTGGATCCGCTTGATGACGAGGTGGAATCACAAATTGAGCCAGTTTTGAGTTTAAGTGGTGAAATGGGGAAGAAAAAAGTTAAAAAACCTTATGGACTTGCCTTACTTGAAAATTCTGAGAACTATGGAACAAAGTTCAAAGTTTCGGAAAATTCTGTTTTGGCCGGAAGTGGAAACGATGGGGCTGTGACAGGGTATGACACGAATCTTTTTCCTGATATTTATTTCACGTCAACTACACCCCGGGACAGGCTTAAGAAAATTCTAGAGGCCGAACTTGAGGAGACTGAGCAAGATGAGGAAGAAACTGGGACAAATCATGAGGAGTCAACGACTGAAGCGATTCTAAGGAAATTAAGACTCAAAAAAATTAAGTTACTTAAAAAAGGACATAAACTGAAAAATACGAAAAATAAGAAATCTAAGACGACTACCACTACCACGACGACCGAGCGTCTGACCTCGACAACTTCGAAAGCGACGACTTCTACTCAGAAATCCACTACTATTCCAACCACAACCACTACTGAGCGTACGACACTTGCAATAACGGAAGCCCCGACGCCTAGACCGACCCCGCCAGTCATGCGCACGAGGCCGACAGAGAGGCCTGACTATGTCAATAGTTTTTACAGCCAAAATGAGGAGAGTTCTGAACTTCGTGAAAAATGGAAATATTTGAGGCCGAGCCCAAGTCCGACCCCACCTGACCATTCCTTCATTGCGCAGAATCCTCTGATCCAGAGCGGGAAATGGAAGGAAATCTACGATCCACGCTATCCACCTGACCACGAAGTGAATCGCGGGAAATTGGAAATGCTAGCAGCAGCCATGACAGTTACGTCCATGCGGCCAAAAACTTATTCTAACCGGTACGACTACTCAGCCGAGCGAGGTCCGAGTCAGTACGAAACTTCCAGAGAAAAATATCCAGCACATGAGTATGAGGAGCATCCTCCCAGTTCCTACCAATTTCCGAAACGATACGACTATTCAGCTGAGAAGCCCTTGAATCCCTACAATGAATTCCCGAGTCAACCCGAATACCCAAGCGACGAAGGCGTCCGACTCTCCAGTCGCGTGAAAATCGACGCTGACGGGCAATTCGTAAAATTCGATAGTCGGGAGTCCCTGAATTTAGTAAATCGGACAAAATCCTACAACGATGCTTTTTACTCACATTTCAATAAAAGTGCAATGCAAATTTCGGATCAGCCCAGTCCCACCCCTTTTCATTATTTCTCAGCATTTTCCAATCAGAAATCGACGCCCAAGCCAATTCAAACCCTGCCATCCGAGTGGCCATGGGAAAGAAGTCCATCCGTTGGGCATTTCTCACGAAATGATTATTCCCCACCACCGTCCTCACCAAACCATGAATTTCACTCAACGGCCCGACCGTTGACACGATGGTCTGGACTAGGGGCGTCGGACTCAAGTATAGAAGATACACGTCCAAGAATTGAAGACCATTCGTCAGAGACAGGAGATTTGCTGAGAAAAAAAGCAATGTCGCTCTTAACATGGGCGGAGCCGGGTCGTGGGCTCTGGGAATCAAAAATGGATCAGCGCCACCCCAATTTTGTGACTGATGATAATTTCAAGCCTGACCCTTACCAAGAGCTTACCACCCCTCCCCCCACCCAATTTGTCTTCTCATCCACACCGAGCTATGACGAATGGAAAAATTACGTGGGGTCAGTAGCAGGGCGACCTAGCTCCACCACTGAAGCCACGGCGAATCGAGCCACCCCTGACCATCGTCCATACTCGCCGGAAGTAAAGCCCGGAAGGCAATTGGACACGGAGGAATCTGTGGTGAAATCAACGGCTGTTGAATCTACGACTGCTCCCACTCCAAGTGAAGGAACTATGGAAGTAAATCCAAGTGAAGTGAAAGTTAAGTCAAGAAAAACTATAAGGTGGGCCCAAGAGGGTCCAACCTACGAAACCTTCGTCAACGACACCACCGACAACAACAAAAGAACAGGAGAATGAGCAAGACGGTGAGTTTTACAGCTTTTAACTTTTTAATTTTGTATTGATTTTCAAATAAACATTAAAGCTAATTTTTCGGATTTTTGGAAAATTTCTTGCGAAAATACTTTCGACACAAATAAGATTCTTATACTCGAATGGATTGACGTTAGCTTTTTACCATTTGCGGTATGGAAGGAATTTCCCATTAAGCGTTATGTGAACCCTGTCACCTTTCGGATCCTCAACTTTGTCCACGTAAACTTCAAAGTCAATAGCAGACATGATCCCATCCCCAAACTTCTCATGAATGAGCTCCTTAATGGCCGTCCCATAGACGAGATTTACTTCCTGCAGCCTGTAGAGAAGTGGATCTTGTTGCAAAATGTTCCAGTCAGTTTGACTCTTCGTCGGATGATTTTCAGTGATGTGGGTCAGGACACTTTGATCCAACCCAAGCTTCTCAACGAATTGAGCCCCTCGGCTCTTATCAATTAAATTCTGACCGAGGGCGACGGAAGCGAGAAATACAGGGCCACATTCCAGTTCCTTAGCAAGGCCTTCCCAAGTGTATCCCTTCGCTCGTTTGGCTTCCTTGATGAGCGCTGTGACATTTTGAGCAGCTGCCTAGTTGATATCACAGAAAAAAGAATTTTAGAGCCTGAAGCCCCACATTATATAAATACGATTGGCCTGTGCTTGAAAATGACGCGGAATCTTAAAGTCTAAAGGATAATGGAAGTAATTAGCCAAAATAAGATCGTCCGATGGATTCCTATGAAACTTGGCGGATAGTTAGTACCCACCACTACCTTCAACTTTGGTACGGAACGAAAGTGGGGCATTGACCCTAAATGACATTTAAAGGTCACCAAAGGTGAGTCACTTGACCTCATGTATCCGAACAAGTGATACATCGATTAAAAGGGCTTAGTCTCCTGGTTATAAAAATGTATCACACTTATCGTTATGGTTTAAAACATGGCCGCCAGAGGTCATTAATTGCTCCGCATGAACATTGACGGTCTCTAGACCTAGGCCATGTTTTACCAGGACAAGTTCAAGTGTGTTATATGTTTAGAATCGGGAGACAAAGTCCTTTCGATGGATGCATTGCTTGCCCATGTCCTTTAGTGACCCCCAAAGGTCACAAAAGGTCAATGCCCTGCTTTCGTCGCATACCAAAGTTGGAGGGGCTGGTGGGTGCTAAATATCCGCCAAGTTCCATACAAATCCATCGGAGGATCTTATTTCGGCTTGTGACCAGTGTTCTTAAAAATGGGAACGATCGAACTCGTCCACCGAGACGCCTAATTGGACTAATTGGTCGACTCAAGACGAACTCGATTTAAGAACACTGCTTGTGACTTCCGATATGCTTTAAAGTTTAGAAAAATGGCGCACCAATTCAAATCGTTCTCATCGATATTTAGATGTTCAGGTCATGTACAAGACAAGCGGGTTAGGGGAATTTGAGTTGTTTCTACAACTTACCATTGTTGAAACAAAAGTTTTTTGACTGGAACTTTTCCTGAGAAAGTTGGATCTGTAGCTGGCTGTGTAGCACTGAAGGACTTTTGCTGGTGAGCGTGCTGAAGCCTGTTAACTGATGACTGACAAGGTCCATTAGCAAATGAATTATTTAACCTTCGTTTAACACGAGAGTCCAGACTCCTGAGGACTCTGAACTCCTTTCCTTTCATGTAATACATACAACCCACGTCAGTTCCAATGAACTTGAGCTAGGTTTCTCTATTATCAAAGTCAGTGATCCAAAAATAATCTTTATACACTGCTGTAAATGAAACGGAATCCTCTGCCTGCCTCAACTCCCAAAATTAATTTTTTTTTCTCCTATTTTGTTTTTTAGAAGAAGGCGAGCTTGAAGATGCAAAGAAATCACGAACAAAATCCCCGAAACCCAGTGCATCACACCGAAGAAAACCATCGGCAACTGAATTTTTGCCAGTTTCCGGCCCGAGCGAAGCTCCGAGAGCACCCCTACCCTCCATGCGCATGGAACCACCGCCACAACCCCCTCAAATGACAATGGAGGGTTTACCAAACCAAAGTATTGGCCCACCACCAATCCCCCCTGACTTTGCAACAAGCCATTTACATGATTTTCCTCAATCATCCGTCATTAATTTACAAACAGATTGGAATCGACATCCTCTGCCGACGGAAAAAGCGCGGGAAGATGACTCAAAATTCCTGGTGGCTGTTCCGCCCGTCGCCACGACGGAGGACCCGAGGATCCAAGCCCAGCGTGCAAGAGTCCAGGAAGAAATGCAGCAGCATAAGCAACACCTCCAGAGGCTGGAAATGAGGCAAAAACAGCTGCTAGCTCACCAAGAGCGGCAAAAACAAATTATCGAACAGCAAGAGCAACAAAAAAGACTGATGCAGCAACAGCAACAGCAACAAAAGGAACTGGTGATGGAACAGGAACAGCAGAAACAGCTCCTCCAACTCCAGCAGCAGCAAACCGCTCGCTTACAACAGCAAGAAGCGCAGAAGCAGCTTCTACAGCAACAGGATCAGCTCATCTTTCAAAAACAGATTTTAGATCAGCAGGAACAGCATATTAAATTCCTAGAAGAGCAAGGAATGCAGAAACAAAATAATCCAGACCAGGAATTGCGGCAGAGACAGTCTCAGCTTTCTCCAGACTTACAGCCGCCCCCAGTATGGGATTCACAACCCCATAACTTCCAGAACCAAATCCCAATTTCAATAACCTACCCCCGACCTCGGCCATTTTCACAGCCGCATGGACCTTCCCCCATGGGTGGATTCAGTAAACCAATCCGCCACATGATTCCAGGACGGCCGCCAGGCTCACCCCATCGGATGCTGCACCATCCCCCACCTGGATTCAATCCTCATAATTTCCCGCCAAATTTTCACCCTCACTCTCACATGGTCAATTTGAGTCCACCCCCTGTTCCACCGCCTCAAATCGTTCCGAGCACAAACCTGCCTCTCTCTAGCACAACAAGCAGAAGCACCATCAATACCAGCAGCAGTAGCATCGCTACTACGAGCAGCAGTACCCCCAGCACCACTTCAACTACAACATCCACGCCAAGGCCTACAACAACCACTCCAAGGCCAGAACCAATCAAAATCAAGGAGCCCCAAGCCGGCGACGAGAAGGAAATGATACTGCAAGCACTGCAAACTCTGACCAAAGCAAAATCCGACATGTTGCATTCCGTCGTGAATGAAAAGTACGGCGGGGATGTCGCTGGGATCGTTAAAGTCGTGACGGAGATCCCTCCTCAGTTCCAGCCAATCACGGTTGCTCCGTTCAGACCTCCCGCCACTCGTCCCACAACAAAAGCTACGCCCCCACCACCCTCAACCACCCCTCAAACGAGAATCCTGCTGGAAGAAATTCCTCAAAAGTTCGAGCCTCTTCTCAACTATGTCAAAAGTTTAAAAGTCCCACGATACGAAAATGATAAAGTTCAGATTGATTATTTCAATTTTAAGTCAGATGAGGTTAAATCCAAGGAAAATGGTAAACCAGCTGAAATTCTAGGAATTAATATCGATGACCTGACCCAGTTGTCTTCAGTCGATCGCCCTCAACTCCTACCACCTCCCAAACCAGCTGGAAATTCAAGGTTTGAAGAAATGCTTCGGCAAGCTCTAGCTTTGAACGATGCTGGAGAAAAATCAAAAGTTCCTGCGTTCAATCCTCCAGCGACCAATTCCCCACCCCCTCCAACCCCTACCCCCCTCGTCCAAGCCTTGACTTCAATGGGAATCATTCAAAAACTCCAGGATCGAAATGTATCTTCGGCCCAGATGAGTACATTGCAGAAACTGATCGAGTTAAATAAGTTTGAAGCAAGGATAGGCACGGAGCCCCCGCCACGACCCCCAACCCCACCTCCTTTCATGAACAATTTTCAGCATATTCTGAACCAGAATAGATTTGGGCACCGGATTTCACACGTGAATCCTTCGAATCCTGTTGTACAGCATTTGGCCCCACCCCGGCCACCCCCAACGACGCCAAGGCCATTTAATAGCCTTCACATGCCCATTAATGGGCCAACATTGCAAGCTCTCAAGGCCCTTGCCCTCAATAGGATTCAAAATGTCCAGCCTGAGCCTCAAATCAACTTCCCACAGCAAATCAGCCCCTGCAGAGGAGCAGGAGGAGGAGGAGGAGTCCGAAGTACCCCAGCCACTCACAGTGGACCTTTCAGCACTCTTAGGGCTTACGGAACAGGAGCCGGTAAGATATGGGTCACCTGATACCAAAATTTTTATTGAATTTTCATTCTCGCACTCTGACAAGGGAACGTACAGATGATTTACACCTAGAATTCCTCGATATTTAGTAGTCTCTCTCCAAGAAAGGAAAGAAACTTATAGATTCTGAAATTCAATCCACCCACTTTCGGTTTTTCCGAAATAAAGGACCCTTCTTACTTTTCTACCGATTTTGCATTTCTAAGGGCACCTTAAAATCGAATTTTACATCACCGAGGTTTTTTCTAGAAAATCCAGAAACCGGTCAAGAAACCAACCGAGAATTTTTCGGGCATCAACAACTGAGCTTTTTCAAACAAGTACATCCCCTAAAAGGAATGCCAAATTTTACATGCGAAATCCTGAAAGAGAAAGGATTTTCAGAAATTAAAAAGCGGACGGATAAATATATTAAGAAAAACTGAAAAAATCTAAGTCAGAAAATAAGATTTTCCCCCTTAATCTTTGAGTTTGTCGTCATTTAAAAGTGCGTAACGAAACTCGGGCCCGAGATTCTGTGTGTGAAGGGTCTGAAGTTTCCCTAGTGAGCTTCATTTTTATCAGCCTTTAATTAACCGTATTTTTTTCGCAAAGATAATAATTAATTCACACCTTAAACTTTTCATTTTTATTTCCTTGCGTGTAAAACAATTTTGGATTTTAATCGGAATGGACCATTTATCTTTTTTGACATTTTTTATGGTCTGAATAATCTCTACTGCATTAAAATGCTTTTTTTCCTATCCATCGCACTGGCTTTCTTGATTTTATCATAAATCCTAATGGAATTGAAGTGTGAATACCAAATTTTTTTTTCTGTTTTTTCAGAGTCGAAGCCCAAGAAGAAGGATTTTAAATGTACGAAATGCACCTAAATCCTACTACCCAGGTGATCGACCTCTTCCATTTGACGAGTCAAAGGGAAGCACTGGCGTCTATTCAGACTTCGAGTGTGAGCGACAAGAGTTTTTCCCTGGACTCTACGGTGATCCTGAAAATTCATGCAAGGTAATTAAACCCATTTAAAAAACTAACCAATCAGGGCCCTCCACCAAGAAATGTCGTCTAGACTCGTTCACCTTTTAAAATAATTAGACCAAGAAGGAATCAAGAAAAGCCCGGATTTTCAATTAATCAAAAGTAAAAAAAAATTAGGGCAGGAATTAGTAGGGGAAAAAACTGGATTTTAAGAAAAAAAATTGTTCATTAAATGCATCTGATAGAAAATAAGTGTCATTTTTCTCATTTGCATTTCCATACGGTATAACTTTTGATTAAAAAGTAGGAAAACTTGATTATTTCCTATAAATCAATGGCTTTTTTTTTCTCCTTCACAGGTATTTCATCTTTGTGCAAAAACGGACGCCGGATTCCTAATGAAAACTTTTCGATGTCCGCTGGGAACTTTGTTCGACCAAGAGGTAAAAAAGTCCTACAAAAAAAATTCCGAGGTCAAAGTTAATTTTTTAATTTCCGCAGGTCCTCCGATGTAACTGGAGTCTCTACGTTGACTGCAAAGGGGTGGAGTCAAAGTATCCTTTTAACAAATACCTCTCACAGAGCTTTCAGTTCCTCAAGAGCCTTGGGGAATATTCTGCCAACATCCAGCCGACCAATCCGAGGACGCTTCCGTTTCCTGGCTGAAGTTTCAAGTGCCCTTGAGTTGTAATACTCTGGAAGTTCAAATGTGATATTATTACCAGGCCCCTTCCCCCTCCCAAGAATTTCACTAGTCATTTTACGAATGACGACGAACTGGGACACACTTGCTCAGAGGCTACGACGGATTTCGGTGTAGTCTAGGGGGGCTCAAATTTATTTTCACTCAGATCCATTTATTTTGTATTTTGTTACATTAGTTTTTATACATATAATATACAATGCAATGAACGAATTGCGGTGAACTTAGCAAAGTGTTTTACGGAAAATTAAAATTGAATTACCGTTTCCGGGATACAAGTTTCTCGCTCAGCGTGATTTGAACTTCGTCGCCCTTAGCTTCCTTCGCAAACAGAAAAATTGACATCACGATTTTCCGGCAAGGACTTTTTTATCATAGGCTTCTCGAAGTATTGGAGGGTGAAAAGCATTTTATACAGGCAAGTGAGATACCCCTAGGCCCTAGGAATCGCTAGGCTTTTGATTTTCGAAGAAAAAAAAACGTCTTGTAGGTTACCATCCTTTAGAAAAGATTTTTCCAGATCAGATTTTCGGAGAGGGGATAGGGATCTGGAAGGAGAGTTTTTTGGAGGGAAAGCAGTAAAATAAATTACAGCGTCTGACGCATCACCCCTCCTGAGAAACCTGGCGTTAAGTAAAAGTTACATTTTTCAGGAATTAATTGAAATGTCAACATCTGGATGGGCAGGTTGACCGTCAGCCTGTTACGTCAACTCTTGGCGTCACGGTATATCCGAACCAAATTAAAATTTGAGCGTCGCTCGATTAATTGGAGCTTAAAGCTCCAGAGTGTCCAGAGCCTTGTTTTCACGATTTCATTCTTTAAAAACAAATTAATTGGATTTTTTTTTAATTTCTAAAACTTTTCTTCAGTTCTATTAAATATTTGGTGTAAAAATGTGGTAGTTCAGCTCGTATTAAAATACCACTTAAGTTAAAATTATTTGATTACTAATTCAAACTGCTAGAAATACAAGCCTTATTTTTTACATTACTGTTATCCTTAGATCTGGGTACTTAAGCTCGTAGCACTTAACCTTGGCGAATTTTTATGAAATACTTCTGGAACACGACAAGCTTCTTGAGTTTTGCGATTCCCAAAACTCGAGGCCGTGAAGTTTGTACGAGGTGAAGCGTTGCATCTGAAAATTAAAATACAAAATTGTTAAAAACCGTAGATTTTTTCAAATTCGAAATTAGGATTCAAAATCGGTTGTCTAAAAACCAGCTTACCATTTTGAATGTGGTAGTCTGCTAATGAAGATTTCTCTTTGAGGCAAATCCCATTGAGAAACAACTTGTAGAGCTTCCAGTCCTTTAGCTCTCCTCGGTGGGCAGCGAATTCTCGCTTGACTTTTCCAACGGACCAATCAGCTTCAGCGTAAAGGAGGAGCGTCCGTTCAGCTAACTCATGTTCACCAGTTGGAGTGACGACTGCCTCATTGTAGATAATTCGGAGCTCGACGGGGTGTGCCATGCGATGTGCATTGCGATAAGTTACGTGAATAGTTGAGCCTGGAAATAATTAAGAGAACACTCGTTAGGATTTTTTAGACGCAAATTCTTTGTCTCATTGAGAAATCTGAATCTGAATCACTGTTCGGAAAATTCGAATTTGGAATGCCTCCAATCATTCGTGTTGTTCGAGTTTGAGCAAAAAAGAGGGAATTCGAGTTGTAAAAAATTCGAGGCCGAGGTCGAAATCGAAAATTCCAGTGGAATTCGGAAATTCAAGTTTGAATTTCCATTGCTACAAAATTGAAAATTCTAAGGAAAATTCCTTTGTTCGAGATTCCAGCAAGCGGAGATATCACCTAAACCTATGAATCGTTTCTTCATTAGATTTTAAAAGGTAGAAATTCGAACCATCTGAAATTCTAATCATTCAAAATTCGAGTTCGAATTTCGATTTAGAAATTTGAGTCATTCTAAATTCTTGTTCGAATTTGAAAGAGGAGATTCGGGCCATGCAAAACTCGAGCTCGATTTCGAAGTTCCGAATTGGAATTTTTCGAGATTTGTGTTCGAGGGGGAACCCCTTGTAAACGAGATTTGTCAAACTTTCGGAGTCGGATGTCCGAGCAATGCTCTCAGAATCGAATCCTACTCTGTTTCAACGCGCCTTTTTCAAATTTCAAAATCTTTCAAAATCGATCAAACCAGGCGACTTTCAAGCTTTCTTCGGTTGAATCGCTCAATTTGAGCATTTTTCTGAGAAATCGCTGGCTCTTACCATGTTGTACACTGTAGTCAACGAGGAGGCGATGATTCTGAAGGAACTTCCCATTGAACATTAAGTACCAGTTGCTGTAGCTTGTGCCCGTGCATTCCTTGGCATAGAGATTCTTAAGCTGGCCTACTGTCCAGCTCTCATCAATTACAAAGGTAACACTCCGTCCAAACACATTAGTCAACACAACTTCCATTATTGTAATTCTTGCCTGGTTTCAGTTTCACACGTTCCAGCATCTGGCTCAGGAAGGCCAGGAAGTCATGCTTATCGGCAACGGTGGATTCTCCTGGACAAGTTCCAAGTAGCCCAATAATTCTTTGAAACAATATTGTTAGGATTTGTTTGGATTCTCGTGTAGTGGTCCTGACTTAATGACCTAGTGTATTAGTTTTCTTAGTGATAGGGATGAAGGCTAAAAGGCGGAAGACGTCTTCTGTCGGGTACTGGAGCACGTATGAGGCCGAGTATTCTATTCTTCTCGGTTATCACCACTGTTCTCATTTTAATCAGTAGTGGATTGTTTATAAATAAACCGTGCAAGACGGGAGTATATAATAGCGCGAGTGTATCGTGTACCGTTAGGGGCGTACGTTTTTCGTAATTTTTATGTATTTCTGACGTATTT
>JABASM010001450.1:0-14534 GCA_019776545.1 Brachystomella parvula | reverse complement strand
CGGGCCACCAATTCCCGTGGCCCGAGCCATGGCCCGGGCCACCAAATCTGGGGCCACCAATTCCAAACATCGTATACATCTGCAGTAATTCTTGCAATTAGGCAAAAATATTTTCAAGGGGCAATATTTTTCCAACATGCGCTGAAATTCAGAACGTCCAGCCACATTCGTGACGTCGAATCAAACCGCTCTTTTCCATTCCTACGAGTTTACAACGTAACTTTTTGAATTTCTTAGTTTTTTTTCTTACCCATGCACCCTTGATACATTCAAAGTTGAGATCGAGGCGCTGCTTCATGAAAAGTGCCCATGCTCCTTTCCCTGCGATTTCCGGGTAAGTCAGTGGAAGCGGAAGGATGTTGCGAGCATGGAGCTGCTTGACTCGGGCTATTTCCTGCTCAAAAAGCTGGTAGAGCTTGACTGTCAGTTTATCAAAAGTTCGAATGATGCTTTCTCGGATGTAGAACGAGTAAAATGCTTCGAGAAGAAGAATCCCTTGCTCAATATTTGACACTGACTCAAATGAGCTTTGGAGAATGTTCGATATCATCATCTCCATATCCCTGACAGAGAGTTTGAAGAATGACATTTGCTGGTGCCATTGGGCCTGCCGGACGTTAAGGGCGATTTTCGAGTGGCTTGACAGATTCTTCAGCTGCTTATCAAACATTCGCTCCACTTCGATCATTACTGTAACCCAAAAACATAACAATAGTTTTTGAATTTTCGAACTTTGGTATTTTTTTCACCTTTTGTAAGGTCCGAGGCCTTCGTTCCTGGGTAAAGTGGCAAGTCCTCCTGGTACCCTTCAATCCGTCGAGCATAAAGCCGCTGACATGTACAAATCTCAAGTAGATCCCTTACTCTCTGAATGAAGGCGTCTACGTGTGCAAATATTTTGTCATATTCAAGGAGCCAGGTCGTGTATGAGTTCATGGAATGCATTTTCTCAGCTTCAGAATATTTGGTTCTCCAGGATAAGAGTAAATGGAGGCAGTCCTTGAGCGTCTCTTCCGAAGACTCAATATATCCGTCGAAAACTTTACGTACATTAATAGCCCGAATGCATTTGAGGATGAAGACATTGGAAAACTTGCGTAGAAGGCCATTCAGCTTCTCCCGGGTGTTGTAGTATGAAGAATTGAGCCAGATGACCCGAACCACCCATAGAATCTGCTTCATCTGAGCCGGAAGTTCCTTGATCCCAGTTTCCTCTATTTTTTCACAGTAGTCACGAAGGGCTCCTAGGTAGTGGAGGTTCGAAATGGCTTCGACACATCCTTGGACAATCTCGTCTGATACTTTGATAAAGGCTGTGATGTATGGTGACTTTATTATCTGCATTATGTCCCGGACTTGTCGTACTGGTTGACTTCGAATTTGCTTCATGAGGTCAGTCAGGTCAAGATCTGAAAGTAAAACTTTTGTATATTTAACCCTCGGAAGGCCAGTGATTTTGAAGTCTGGTGGGGGCGCTGATGTTGACAACTGTGAACAGGAGATCCCAAAATGCTGGTATAATAGGCAGTTTTAGATACAGGACCTTTTTTTAGTTCGGCCTAAGAATTTGGCTCTAGAGGCCGTAGGGTTTTTTGTTAAAAGGCATGGCCCCTTGCGCCAAATTCTTAGGCAGAACTCAAAAATCCCTGCATCTAAAACTCCCTAATGTTGACAGTCGTCAGCAAACTTAAAATGGCGTGTATTTTAAAGGATGCTGCAACTTCAGCGAAATTTCGCTTAAAAAGTGAAAAGTTAAAAGAATTTTCGAAAATGTTGGACGCTATTTTAGGTTTGTTGCCAAACGTCAACATACCGAAATTTCTGCATTTCAGTCGTTTAAGATGGGCCGCTGCCCCATCTCAGAAGTTGAGCGTCCTAGGGGTGACAAATTACGTCCTACAGCTTTAACTCCCAACATAATTGGAAAGAAACGCTATTTAGGAAGGTGCAGATACTTTCGACCCCCAATGCAAACTTTAAAACCCCTTAACTAATTGCCAGCAACAGTGCCCTTTCGAAGGTTAACCAAGTTAGTGAAGCAGAGAGCTTTTGGGTGTAACCTACATTTCTGTTCCCAGAACTGAATTTCATCGACTGGGCTACTCCAGTCTTCTGTATCCATGATAGTCTGATTCGATAGGACTTCCTTGATCATTGAATTCCAGTGAATGATTGTATCTGTACGCATATGAGCCCAATGAAACCATGTCATTTACAATTGTTTCCAAATCCTGAAAATCTAAGGACTTACCTTCAAGACGATAGCAAAGTTCTTTATTCCTTGAAGCAATGTCTACAGGCATGTTAATGACTTCTGTTGGGACAACTAGCTTAATCATGTTTTCATGGCGTTGTTGACGTTCTTCCAAGTTGGTGGCGTCCGGGGGTGGCTTCTCCTCTGCCACTGGCTCCTTCCCTGCAGCCTCATCATCCAGTAACATGTCACCGAGGAGCTCATCGTCCAAAGCGAAACTGTCCGTGGGGGACAGAGATGACTCGGATTTCGGCATTATTGGAAAAGTTTAAATTGTTTCTCCTCCTTCAACAATCAGTATTAATTAACCCTTCGGCAGTACACTTCCCTAAAGTTAGAGGAGATGACGAGAAGGGGTTGAAAATCTTTCCAGTAACTTCACAAGGGTAGTTTTCTGCTTCTTATTGTCATCCATTGATTTAACAGCAAAATCTCCGAGACGACGCTATCCCGCTATTGCTCTAAAAACTCAATGCTTTTTCCCACGAGTTTTAAGCATACAGGTGTAAAGCCTCGTGTTGGGTTGTTCCAAAATTTTCTTGCGGGACCTACTTTACTTTCGTTCACTCAAGACCAGGGTCAAACTATGAAAGTTGTAGAATTAAAATTAATGGGCAACGCAATTAAAAGTAAAAACTGTTAGCAGCATTGTCACTAGTAACGATTATAATGATGGATTCAAAGAATCATTTTTCACACCTTCATGAAGGAAAATTAGACAATGTGAAACGAAGGAGTGATTTCGTGCCTAGTAACGGATAAGAGATACAATATTACTATTGCAAACATTTGCACTTACCAAATCTTGTAGTGGAAAATGATTTTGATAATTTTGCTTATTGAAATGGTACAATTTGGCGTAATTTTTTCGTAAACTTCTTCTTCCAATGTGAATGGAACTGTCAAAGGGTAAGGTCTATTTCTGTCGGTGATTTTCCTCTTAGATTTTTGGAAAATCGACATAATCACTTTTACAGAGCATTCCCTATAGCTTTTCTAAACGAAGTTTTTCGAAAGTACTCTTTTGACCTTTGGTGGCCACCAAAGGTCAGTCGGCTGAGCTCACTGATCCGGTCAAGCAATACATCAATCAAAAGTGCTTGAATCCCTTATTCTAAAAATGTATCATACGTGACTTTTCTGAGCTATAAGATCACCGTCAGGGGTCATTTAATGTTGGCAGAAATAAGCCTTCTCCTTTTTTAAGTGCGTTTAACGTGAAGTTGTTGCCCAATTCTGCATTGCATATGCATTGCATGCACGAAGCACATTTGGTGGCCTAGAATTTTCACTTGAAAACTTCAACTGGAAGTTTCACCGCAAATACGTACGTATGGCTGTTGCAGAATTCTCTGTTTTTAATTAGTTTAATTAATCGCTGATTTAGTTCATTTTCTTTAGCTCTTTTAGTTACCCTACTTTCCATCATGGTGAAGAAATTTTTGAGTAAGTCAATATTAGTATACAATTACACTGGAAAAGGCTGGTGTACAGTACAGTTGCCTGAAATTTTAAACCATGCATTTTGACTGGACTGGTGATTACAATGGGTTACTAATGTGTACCATGCTTATGTTTTTGTAATCTAGAAAGCAAATCGAAGCGGGTGTCCGTCAAGAAGCGCTACAAGATTGAGCGTAAGGTCCGAGAACATAATCGTAAGGCCAAGAGAGATGAGAAGGCAAAGGCAAAGACCAAGAGTGGGAAGCGTAAGATCATCACTGTACCTGGAGACTGCCCGTTCAAAGAGACGATTCTAAGAGAAGCCATCTCCGTTCGCGAGGGTATCAAACAAAAGAAGGAGGTCCGAAAGCAAGCAATCAATGCCAAGCGTAAGGCGAAGAAAGAGAGTATACTGGCAGAGAAGCGTGGGCTCGCAGAATCAGGAGCTTCAAAATCGACTCCCACTCAGTCTGAGCTAGAGGCATCAAAGAAGGCCACCACGATCGAGGAATTAATGAAGCGGGCACAGGAACGGGGATACCATTTTGAGAAGCTCGAGCAAGAAAAAACCAAGAGGGATCCAAGTCTCAAAGCTTTCTATCGAGAGTTCCAGCAAGTGGTTGCAGATTCAGATGTCATAATACAAGTTTTGGATTCTCGTGATCCCCTTGGGACTCGAAGTTCTGACGCAGAAGAAGCAGTGCGAAGTCAGAATGACAAGAAGTTAATAATGGTTCTAAACAAGTGCGACCTCGTACCTGTTGAAAATCTGCAGAAGTGGATCACTTATCTTAAACAAATGTAAGTCAGATAGGCAAGAAGCATTTCGCAAATACTGACGTCTACTTTTGTTTTTGCAGTACGGGATGTGTTGTCTTACCCTTCAAGGCCAATACACAGAAGCAGAAAGATAGATTCGGTTCTGTTGGCACCGTTAACCTGAGTAATCAAGCATCAATGGATACGAAAAAAAGTATCGGTGTCACGGATTTGCTGGGTCTCCTTGGAACCTGGTCCAGGGGCACTGCGGGAGGTCTCACTGTCGGTGTCATTGGAATGCCCAATGTCGGAAAAAGCTCCTTAATTAATTCGCTCAAGCGGTCTAAGGCATGTAACGTAGGAGCCAAGCCTGGCGTAACACGGTATGAGAATTGTTTTCAAGCCATTGACTCCATTTTAAATATACAGGAAATCAATATTTTCTTAATTTTTGTTTTAGAGCTTGCCAGCTGATTCATTTGGACTCAAAGCTCCGTCTCGTCGATTCCCCTGGTGTTATTTTCTCTAAGGACAAAGGAAACGAGGCAATGAATGTTGGGACAATTTTAGCTCGAGTACCGAAGGCAACTCTCATGTCCCAGTATCAAATTGATGATTTTCGAGATGAAGAACATTTTCTCTGTCTTATCGCCACCAAATTCGGTCAAATGAAGAAAGGCGGTATTCCTAACCCTACCGCCGCTGAGCAAAAAATAATTCATGACTGGAATACGTAAGACTCGGATACAGTTTGAGAAGGTTGTGTACATGAATTCATTTTGATATCTTGAATTTTCAGCGGCACAATCCGGTTCTTCACAGAACCTCCAGAATTGTCCTCGACAACAACCGCAACTGCCTTCGTTACAGACCTTGCTCAGCCATTTTCACTCGACAACTTTCAGCCCTCTCTCACACTTACGCCAGACGAAGATCTAGACGAAATGGAAAGCGCTGATGGCGGAGAGTCTGACGAAGAGGAAATGGAAACAGAAGTAACGACAACCCGAGTCACGCGCAGTACAAGCGGAGCTGCCAGATCAGTATCCTTTGCTGTCAGTACCGAAGTGTTCGGTAGTAAGAAACGTCCGAAGACGAAGGGAGATTCAGGGGTTAGCGGCGCACAGGAGAAGAAAAAGCTGCATGGTCTTGTAGCCACAAAGAAAACGCTCCTCAAGAAACTTCGCAAGAGTAAAAAGAAGACTGCGAAGCAGACGACGGATTTGGCCAATCTTATTGAGGACTTTAACCTATAACATTATAGGTACAGTTACTTTACCCTCACCTTTTTATTAAAAAGTTTTAGAGATCATTAACATTGCGGAGGTTTCTTCACTACTTTCTCTGATGGCTTCTCTTGAGGCTGCTCGATGATCAATGATTCTGATTTTTCTTCGACTTCAATTGATTTGACAGAGGATTCTTTGGATCGCATAAGGAAATCAAACTCGCTTCCTAGTGACACGTTTGATGGGCTCTCGATCAAGTTCACACCACCGTCCTCTTCGTCTCCCTCTTCTTCCTCATCTTCATCGCCAGCACTCTCCAAGCGGCGCTGCTCTCTTGCTTTAGCTGCTTTCATAAGCTCTTGGAAGTTGGCGTCCACTTCCACATCGTCAACCGCTAGTACTGGCTCATCACGTTTCAGCTTCGATGCCAGCGTGCTCTCGAATTCCAAATATTCTGTATATTCATGGTTTAGCCTGTTTTCAGCTTCGGACTCATCTGCATACGCCTCATCAGCAGTTTTCTGTGAGACGAAAAAAAAATAGAAGACAGCAGTGCATGAAAAGGGCACAAAATTCCTTACAGCAACCCTCGACTCTTTCCAACCGTTATAAATATTCGCCATTTTCTCATTTTTAGCTTCAGTGTCTGTGAGCCAGTTACTAAACCGCTTCTCTTCTCGTGACATTAGCTCAATCATGAATGAATTTTCAGATTTGTTTGTTTTGTAGTAGTAGCCTGATAGGACCATCACGAATAAATTGCCAGCTGCATCGCTCAAGGCAAGGAATTGCTTTTTTGCTAGTTTAGCCCTTGGAAGTCCGACGTCTGTAAAGAAAGAAAAAAACTTGTGGAAGTATGAGCTGGAATTAAAAATGGCGAGAAGCTCTAGGATTCAGCTAATACTATTTTTTCTTACTTGTAATACGATCCGGGGAAATTTGTTGATGGAGAACTGGGGCATGACTCTTTTCTGACAAGTCCCAGACCTGCAGTGCTCCTTCCCGGGTTCCAAGAAAGAAAACAGCGGGTCTAGTGTTGGACCAACAGCCACACCATACAAAGGCATCACTTCCAGCCATAGCTAGCAGCGGATGCTGAAATCAAGATTTTCATTTTTAATCCCAGCTACCTAAATATTTTTCACAGACGAATATTCAATATTCAACGCGTGTATGATTCTGTGCGAAGTGTCTCTTTGCCTGTCTCAAAAAAAAAATAAAAACAATCCGTTAAAAATCCTAAAATTCTAATATTCAATAATACTCAAAGAAAATTTTAAAATCCAGAAAAACGGAAGATTTGAAGATTTAAAAACTCTAGGAAAATTCGAAAGTATTGTATTGAGAAGAAAAATCAAAGATTAAAAAAAATAAAAATTCAAGAACCCAAGTGAATTGAAAATGTATTAAAAAAACCCAAACTTTTCAGTCCTAAAAATTTTAAAACTCAAAGAAACTCAAAAATGTTTTAATACGAAAAAACGTCGAAGGTTTAAAGATTTGGAAATTCAAAGAAAATCCGACAATTCAATTTGTCTCTGAAAATTCAGAAACTCAAAAATTTGACGTCGTCGATGCACCTAACATGTCGATTGCGGGGATTTTTTTTAAAGCTTATACTGCTTACGCTTGATGTTTCCTTCCAAATGGATATGGTTCCACCACCAATGACCAAGACTAGGCTGTAGTAAAAAGGAGACCGAGCTATGCATGTGATAGCCCCATCATGAATCTTTTGAAGAAACAGGTTGTACATAGCTAAAAATCAGAACACAGAACTAGAAATATTTTGACGCAAGAGAAACTATTTTTTGAGAGGATATGGGAGGGGGAGCCTTACTTCTTTGTCCGCCTTCAGGATTAATCGGCCCGTCCTTGTTTCTAAACCAATCAAGTAACCCCACTTGCCCGATTTCCGATCCCACAAAGACGGTCGTCATAGCGTTGTTGGAGACGTTGAGCATTCCAGCTTCACGCCGTGCTTGATCGGAGAAATCGGTCTCCACTGTATCAGGGTTGGTCATGGTGGTTCCAGAGGCTGTCCTAGCCGTTGCAGGGTTCGTAGCAGCAGTAGTTGGTTTAGAAATTCCATCTTGAGAATTTGGATTTAGCTTGGCATCTCCTGCTGCATTTTCGGTACTTGTGTCACTGAGGACGTGCATGTTTGAAGTTGAAGGCTCGACTTCACGGTGTGTGAGAGCCTCGAATGATACGAGGTCGCCTAGAAAATTTTCATGGGAAATTTAGGACAATCCCACAGTAAAGCAATTGGTTTTAAGGGTTTACTCTGCCGCGGTTCACTCAGGGAAATTAGGCTAACAATCATTGTTCCATTCCCGTCATCCAGTTGGTACTTTAAAAACGAGGGGAAAAATTGCAATGAAAGATTCAACTTCAGGCTAGTAAAAATAATAGAAAAATGTGCTTACTCTATTCGAATACTTCCAATTGTTATTCTCCAAGTGAAACCAAGGCTGACTCCGAATTTCTGAGGGCATGGAGTCATACTCATCCATTCCAAATTTAGAGGGTCGAATATCCCATAGGCGAACCGTGCTAAAAATTTTATTAACTATTTTAGCTGCTCAGGCAATAATGATGAGGAATTGTAGAAATTTGGCTGCTGAGCTTTACCCGTCTGCTGAGGCACTGAAAAACTGAACGCTTTTCGAATCCGTATTTTCGTAAAAAGTTCCATTCTTCCCCAGCTATTTAAAAAACGTCCGGAACATAAGTCACGCACCTGTTAAAGTCTTCTGCTATTTTTTTCTGCTTTACCTCAACGTGGGATGGAATCCAAGTCACTGACGTGACAACCTTGTGATGGCTATGCGTCAAATTGGAAAGACCTACAGGAGAAAGAAGTGGACAGACGTATTTCTCTGCTGACTGGTCCTTGAGCAATTTATCCAGGAACCCGAGGTTCGTATCCCCTTTCTCTTCAACTTTTCGTCGACGATCCTGGACTCGGGCTCGAAGCTCAACGTAATCACGTCCCAGGTCCCAGAGAACAACTTGTCCATTTGCACAGCCACCTAAGAAAAAGCAACAAATAAAAAGTTGTAAAATTTCAAGGTCATTCAGAAAATATTTGTTAACGTCGTTGTTACCTGCCACCAACTGTGGATCAGATGGATTAATCGTGAAGGAAAACACGTCCGACGGTGCATCCAACATGATCTAACATAAAATCAAAAACCAGAAACCGGTTATATATGCGCCGGTTTTTATCGACTGGATTTTTTGGCTTACCTGTGGGTGAATTGGGTCCTTCAAGTCCCAGAAGAGTACAAAATTACCTTCCATAAGACGCTTAGAGTGAGACTCGATTCGTTTTTCGACCGTGGTGTCCTCGGCCATCGCAACGACCACGACGTCATCAAGCGCAGGATGGAAAGTCATCCATGCCACGCAGCGTCCCTTCGAGTGCCGCACATCACTGTAGGTATTATACTGCTCCAGTACGGCGGATTCCTCACTGTACTCAACCTCGTGACCTTTGAGAGCTTTCAGTTTGTAATCATTCCTGGCAAGGTTCATCATCTCATTTTGCAGGAGTGCTCGTTGAAGACTTTTGGTTTTCTGCGAAGAAAAATAAAAAATGAAAAATATGCCAAAAAAATGTAGAAACATCAAAAAATAAATAAATAAAATAAAATAAACAAATAAAAATAAACACAAAAAATTATTAAATTGAATATTTAACAACTTCCAGGGAAATTCTGCCTCCATCCTTTCTGTCCATTGGTCAGACTGTGGAGAACTCGCTTTTCTATAATTTTCAATCTCATTCAAAGTCAAGTAAATAGGTCAAAATAAATTCTAAGAGGTGTCTCCCAAGATTTAAAAATAGATGTTTTACAAAATATAAATTAAATTATTTGTATTTTACATAATTTTTTTTTAATTTTCAAAAAGTTGGCTTACCTTCACTATACCGTCAGCGGACTTAATCATAATTTCTTTAGCGGCTTCCGGTTCTAGAAACTGATTCTCATACTGACAGATTTTATTTCGCTTGAACGAGAATCCAGTTTGCGTGGTAGCAATTACTTTCGGTGGCATTGCCTGGACTCCAATATCTTTCTCCACCGCCTCCAGTAGTGGGACTTTTTCTGGGTCAATCGATGGAAATCCTGTTATGGTCGCTTCCACTTTCGTATCAGTAAATTCACAAGGACGGTTAAAACACTCAATGTAGCGGTAGGCGTACATGGTTATCTGCCTCAAAAAATTCCATCAGCTTCTTTCTGATTTAAAGTTTTGCCTGTCCATCGATTTCAAGCTTACCAATGGCCTCGGCTTGTACAGTGTTTCAAGGTCAACCTCAAGATCACTGCCTAGGCCCCGCCATTTCCTCGGTACGACTGATGCCAGTTTTGTCCAAACTTGCTGAAAATAATAAGCAAAGAAATTAGGAAAACTATACCCAGGTGCTGGGAAACTGTCCATAAAAAGCTTCTAAACTTTACCTCTTCCTTGGTTTTGCTGTCCACGAATTTTCTCTTTGCTTTTGGCGGATTGAGAACCATATTCCTTCCTACAAGCGTCGTACACATGAAATGGGAGTGGCCAGTTGCTTTACTAGAATCCACTCCAATCAAAATGGCGAAATCTGGGTAGTGCTGAAAACAAACGATTAATTTGGGGATTTAAAAATCGAAACAGGAATTTACCGTGAGTAAATCACGAAATGGGTAAAATTCCGATGCTTCTTGGTACATGTAAATATGGAGTTTGACCCGCTTGAAGCTGATATACATGTGTGGGGGTTCTTTATCCGCTACATCAAACTCTAGAAATTGGATCGTTGGCTCCGTGAGATTGATTCCAACGACTCCAGGAAAAGTTGCAATACTTTGAGCTAAAATCATAAAAAATTTCTCCAAAAATCTCGGAAAAAAATGATGAAGGAAAATAATTCTTTACTGTCAGGTTCAGTAGAAGCAGAATCCATGAACATAATTTCAACCCCTCCTTCTTCATCCTCATCTTGCTGCTGCATCATTTTGAGAACGATGTTGTCAGGGTCATCAGGATTCTCAATCACTGACTGGTCGCGTCCAGTCTCCGCTTCTGTTTCCTGCTCCTCAGTTTCCTCTGCAAGTGAAAAAAAGCAGAATTAGAACTCGAGCAATTAGAATTAAGAAACTCAATAAATTCCCTTACCTTCATCTTCACCCGTAAAATAAGCTTCCGAACCCATCGCACTATATTGGAAAAATTTATTTTAGAAAAAATAAAATTCGTAGGGGAAAGCGCGTTGTCTCGTTGGATTGAAGCTTACTCATCCTCGGTGTACTCGTCATCGGTTTCTTTGGGAAGTTCGGCGTCTACCAGGTCAAGCACTGACCCTGCTCCCATTTCCTCTGCCTCACTCGTGAGAAGGTCATACCAGAGAATATCCTTTTCCACCATTTGCTTATACGTGAGCTCTGAGTCATGACGGTACATGAGAGGGACACCGCTGTCACTGTCTGCTGTTGCTGGTGGCATCGAAACCTGTGAGCCAAATTCACTTGGCTCTTGTGACATCTTGGAATCTTTTTCCTCAAGAGGGGCTTCAATGGATTGGATCTCTTCTTCTGCCGTTGTTTCTTCGTTACTCGCTGGATGTTCTGGATCGGATACCTCGGTAGCTCCAGCAGAAGTCCCATCTGCGGAAGGAGGCGATGCCTTTGGAGCGGGTGCTTCCTCATGCTTCTCAATCTCAGCTTCCTTTGCCTCTTTGTTTATCTGAGGCGATTCTGATGTGGGCTTGTCCGCTTCTTTCTTTTTCGAGTCAGCTTTTGCATCTTCCTTAGCAGCTTTTCCCTTAGCTTTTGGCATTTTTAGTGTACTGCTGATCGACTGTCAGTCTCAAATCCAGGATTTCCGATTCGTGAAGCTAAATACAGGGCTGGCAGGCTTCTCGTGTTTCAGAAATTTCCTCTCCCACGATTTTTTTTTTCCTGTAAACTATAGAGTAATATGAAGCGTTTGAATCGATGAATTCATCATCGATCAAACGACCAAATAAAATTGAGGGGATGAGATAATCCATGGTGACAGTGGATTTGTAGAACATTAGATCTCGGCATTTTATTTGGTCGTGTCAGCTTATGCAAAAGCTTAATGTGGCTGTAAACGTGATTCTGAGTGACAGGCAACGTAAATTACGTGAGCCAAGATTTAAAATAAAACACATCTAAATAGTGGACATATTTTCGCCGTCTGAATCATCAGCACCTTCACCACTGGTACCATCTTCATCTTCCTCCATTTCTTCTTCCTCACTCTCATCACTCGTCACATCAGGATCCCCTGCTTGCTCAATACATTTTGGACAATGACACTCGAACAGGTAGTGATCCCTATAAACATTGAAAAATTTTTATCATAAAAATGTCTATTTCAAGCTGGAATGGGTTGATTGCTTACTTGAGATATTTATTTCGTGAGTATCGAGACCTTGCCAGATCTCTGAGATCCAGGTACGAGATCGTAATTTCTTCTCCTTCTTGTATATCTCTCGAGGCTACTAATCCAACAATAAAATTCTTGTAGGGGAATTTCACTTCAGTGTTAGCTACACAGCTATGATTGACCCAACTTTGTAGCGGATATAGTGCAGAGCCCTCATTGTCCAGAAAATGGCCAACGTCTGAGGAAAAGAGGAAGAATAGAATTATTTAACATTAAATAAATACAGGTTCAAATATAATCTTCTGCTCTTGGCACTTACGGCTATCCATTGCATCGTAGATTTGGTCTATAGCTTCTTCAACCGCTGCCTTGTCTTCCGGACTTATTCCCAGCTTTTCCACATTCTCAACCCAAATGGCGAATGAGCTGGATCCCACACCTTGCCCGTTACGGCCAACGATTAGTAAAAGCTCCAAGAAGGCCTGAGGCGTTAGGTACTGCAATGAAAGAGGAAAATTCCTTAGGAAGAATTAAAAAAAACGATGATTACCTCTTGCACGTTTTCAAACGGGATAATATTCTTAACCATTTCTCGCAAGTTAATTAATCGAGTCACGTGCTCATCACCAAGCATACGATGAATCATCTGCTCATTCTGACTCATGGGTGAGCTACAAAACTGGAAAATAAGCAAAGGTCAGTATTTAATTCAGCACCGCACGTTTAATTCCCCTCCCTTACCGCAGCTATCCTCTTTCTAAGTACAGAATCCTTGTCAAGATGAAGCCTCACTAATAACTTCACCAGGAGAAAAATTGAAGACGTCTCAGGTGGATAGTGCATCATCCTACAAAATAACAAAAAAATTAACAATTCAGGCAAAAAAATTTAAAGTGCCGTGCATGCCTATGTCATGCTAGTGTAAAAGTTTGAAGGAATTCGCTAATTCATGACATGATTTAGAAGCTAAACAGAAATAGATTACCTCCAATACAAATCCAAAACTTTTTGAGGATGATTTTCAGGAGGTTCACGAGTTCTAATACACAAAATTGAATGGTACTCTGCCATAGCCTTATTTCTACAGTCAGCACTACAATAAACAGCCTAGGGAAATCAAAATTCAAATTACTACAAATAAGCTGAGGTGAAAAGGGTAAAGTGAGTTAAGAAATCCTCAATGGCAAATAAAAAATTTTCCTGACCTCACATTCATCACAGGGTACATGAAGCTCTTTCTTCGTTTCACAGCACTCAGGATACGGAAGATGAAGCGACTGGTTTCCAGTCAGCCTCTGTGCATTTTCCTCAGCAGTTTCCAAAGCCTTCATGCAATATTCACAGGCTTTATACTTGTACATCTGATTCCATTGGAATTGACAGGTCACGATCGGCGTGTCAGTAAGGACGATTTCACCTTTAGCGAAATTCCGAGTAGCAAATACTCCATTTCCCTGTAAATAAAAAAAAATGAAACACAATTTAAAAAAAAAAATATTATATTCTTACAATCTCAGCATCGACAAATCGGACTTCAAATCCGTCCAGCTTCGGTGTCGTAAACGAAGAATCGGTAGGAGCTGATGCTGACTGGATGCTGAGGCCGTTGCTCGTGCCAGGAGTTCCAGACATCTTCAGCTAGCTCTGTGGTAGTCTGTAGTAGCGGTAGATTTATGAGCAATAGTAGCAGGAAAATGAGACGCAGATAACCCCTCCAGTCGTAACTTCTGGTTGTCTGGAGCTGGACTGATATCTGGAAAGGAAAAAAACATTCAGATGCTTTAATACTTTTTTATCTCAGCTGGTTTCGTGTAATTCAGATCTCTTTTCAGAGACAGAGTTCCTCCGTCAATCCCTTGGGAAGGTTGTTAGACGAGTACAGTATAATTGATTAGTAAAATATTGATCTACCACCGGGACAACTCACTCGGGATTGTCGGTAAAGACGCCGGGTAGAAGAAGAGAAGACAGACAGCAGGCCATGTCATTTCTCATTACTGGCTGTTGCTGCGTGGATGACATATACACAACTGAGAAATACCCGGATGAAGACTCTACAGTTGGCAGCAGAACTACACACAACAGGTTTTTGAAATTGATGAAATAAGAGAGAAAAAACGATACGGCACAATCAATTTAAGTAGAAATATGAAGAATGCTAGAGCGCTCATGGTAGGCCTGAATTGTGCGGACTGGGTGCTCGGTCTGCCTGAATTCCCATTGGAGGATAGCGACCAGAGGTGAATACGCACCCGGTTCCTCAGCGACAGACCTTAGGAAGGTATTGGTCTTAACTTTTTAATTCCAGATGCACAAGTCAAAGCTGGGAGAGAGGTGGAAATGCATCTAACAGTGCCACTGTACTCGCTGTGCTTGGAGCGGATGTTGAGCTTTTGTCTACCTTGGCTGACGACCATTTGAAGCAGTTCTTTTTCGATGATATG
>JABASM010001449.1:0-14541 GCA_019776545.1 Brachystomella parvula | reverse complement strand
AAAGTACAATTGAAACTGAAATTGAAACTAGAAATCAAACTACATTTGAATTCAAATTCAAAACGAAAGCGCAAATGAAACTGCATTTGAAAGTGAATTTGGATTTGAATTTTATTTTCACTTTGGATTTACCTCGTTTTCATGTAAAATTACCTTGATCCTCCTCGGACACCATAGTCCTCCTTTTTTGTCCGCCAAAAATAAAATACGAAAGAGAACTTTTATCATTCTCTTCTTATCCAGGCCAATTTAACGAATGAGCTATTTTAAGCTTAATTTTCCACAATCAGTGATCAGAAGAATTTCATTGCATCACACATCCTCTTCAAAGCGTTGTACGGATAAAGCTATGCCAAAAAAATCAATAGCGTCAGCTGAACTGGCAGGAAAAAAAGGCAGCGTAAGTAAATTGATCCACCGACGCCTCAATTAGGGTAGTCTAGTTCCTGCTATTTCTATGCTATATTTATGCTAGATTTCGTCGAGACACGGCTAATATATTTCCATTGTTGACACATTGTTGTAATTGGCTTTCTCTTTCGTGTCCGGTACAAAGGACCCTGCCACTTTAGGAAAGCTGACCCATACCACTTCAAAATAAAATACGCGAAGTCAACTCTCAGTCAGTTTTCAGCTTAGAATCGAGCTGTAAAAGCCATTTTTTTAAATTCGGATAGGTTTGACCCATTCCCTTGGTTTGACCTGTGGAGATCACCGAATATCGCCTCTTTTCTGGTTCTCTCCTGTTGGAAATTGCTGCTTAACAATTTTTAACGAATTCTGAATGGTTCACTGTCCGAATACTTAAATTGCCCACTGTAAGACTTTAAAAATAAATTTCCAGAATTCTCTTTTCGTCACTTCCAGAACCAACTTTTCCTAATTTTTCTTTTTCAGTTCTTTGACTTTATTTTTATTTTTGTTTTCAGGAATCCCATGCTAGAAGCGTATCGGAAACTTGCCTGCCAATCACTGTGAGGAAAAATGGAGAATTGGCGATTCCACTCCAGGTGAAACCGGGGTCAAAAGTCAATTGCATTACAGGTGATAGTATTTTTTTTTGTTAAATGCCGAAAAATATTTTGAGCTGTGCTTTGCTAACTTTGTTGTTCGTCTGGCTTGGTTTTTTTTTCTTTGTTATTGATTTTTTACTTTTTATCCTTTCAGACATGACCGAGGACTATTTGTCAGTCCTAATCTCAGCCCCGCCTGTGGACGGTGAAGCCAATTTAGAAATCCTCAAATTCTTTTCAAAAATCCTGGGAGTGAAAAAGGAAAATTTGGAACTGAAGGTAGTAATTCTTTTTTTTTTGAATCTTGAAATGATTTCTAGAATTTCAGCTAATTGAAGCAGAATTTACCAGAATCATTGAATTGACTTTATGCTCATTTTGCATTTGGTTCTTGTAGGGTGGGAAATCAAAGCAGAAGATGCTCCTTATTAGTCCGAACCCTGTCGGCCCCACGCAAGAGCAGCTTTACCAAATCCTCAAGAATGAAATTAAGGAAGAGCACTAGAAAGCGATAAAAAAATGCCCTCACGTCTTTCAATGTCAGCGAATTTTTTTTTTCATTTTTTTTTCAAAACACGCTAGTTCAGCGCACTCGGAAACTCCTCGCACCAACAAAGTATAATCTACAAATTAGATGGTCTTTAGTTTTTTTTTGTTTAAAGCTCGAGTTGCCGCCATGCGTTTTGTAAATTCGGAGTAATTTTTTACGTCCAAGTAATTCAGATAGAAAATCCAGGTTGCTTGATTTCATTAGAAAAGAATATAAAAATGAGGTACAAGTGTAATGAATACAGAGTACGACAGGGCCGCTCTCGGATAATTTTACTTGAAATCTTTCTTTCTTTTCCAAGTATTTTCCTGGCCAGTGTGTTCATTTATTAAAAATTAAAATCAAGGCTTTGTAAAATATTGCGTGAGGTTACATCCCGTCTGGCTCATTGTGGGCTAAGTCCAGGTTGTACCTATCAAAGCCTGAAGACCGAATTAACCAAATCCAGTAGACAAGGTTAAATAGAAAGAATCCTAGGGAGAGCTTAAAAAACCCGTAGTTTTCTACAGTTCGAGTAACCACCCTAAGCATCTTTTCTATTTTTAAGTACTCTTCTACTGATCTGTCTCTTCTTTTTAGTAAGTGAGTTTGCATATGGGAACCAATGCTCGAATCTTCAGGGTCTGGGTGATCCACCTGCAAAAATAATTAATAATTAAAAACATTTTTCACTTCTATACAATGATGTGGATTTTAATTTTTTCAAGTACTTTGTCCATGGTGGCTTCGATTGCTTTCCCGTGTGCCTTGTCGTAAACATGTCTGAGGTACATGAGTAGAGTGAATTGAAAGAGGGCGAAGAAAACAAAGACAATGCAAACGAGCATCCAAGTGTCGATGGCTTTGACGTAGCTGACTTGCGGGGTGTATTCCCTAAAAGAGATGAAAATAGCATGGAAATGTATGCGCATGCTCAAAAATCAAAGCTGGGCAAATTGCATATTTTTCGGATTTTCTTACTTGATGGAAGCAAACATGGCAGTAAGCGTGAGTAGGATTGTCATGCATATTCCGATGCGTGCTTCTAGGAGTTCCACAGGTATGAAGAACGAGAGCCATGTAATTACGACGAGGAAAACGCTGGGTACATAGGTTTGCATGACATGAAAACTGAGTTTCCGCTGGGTTGAGAGTGAGAACTGAAGGTACGTGTAGCTGGCACCTGTAACCAACATGAGAAAACATATTTTCTTATTATTTCTATATTTTGCATTTTGCTTGAAATTCTACTCACTTTTGTTGGTAATGCTGTACTCGAGGCTGGTGACAGCTGATACGTTGTGCATGTAAATGTCGAAGTTAGGGTGAAAGCGGTTGAAGAAATACGCTTTTGCAGTATTGTTTAGATTTCTATGCCATTGTAAGTTTATCTCAGCCGTCGTTTCAGCATCTGCATAGAAAGTCGCAGAAGTACGTACATTTATGGGCATTTTAAATGTTGATATGAAAAAGAGTTTACATGAGCGCAGGCGCACCAGACATGTTTGTGTGTCTGCTGGGTAGTAGCGGAAGTCCATCGGGCAGTAAAGCCTTAGTACGATTCTGAAAAAATACAGACCGAAAAAATAAAAGCTTTGCCCTCAGAATCTGGGGTTCTCTCATGCGTGCCCGCACATTTACCTTGATGCCATTTCCACGTGACCTTTACTTGGGTTGATAATGAGCTTGACTGGGCGTGGTACTAGGTAGGAACCATGCAAGTCTGGCCTTGTAATGGCCACAGTCCTGCCTGTTGAAAATGTCGAATTAATGTTTCATTGTTCAGTATGAGTATAATATGGCGTTGGGAAGCAAACAAACCGTGCTGACACCTGGAAAGTGTTCGCTATCATCCCACTGTGCGATAATTACTTGAAAATCTAAAATTCTGAGTGAGTTTCAGAAGTCGAGGATATTTTTTACCTCACAAGTCCCAACTGCGTGCCTGATCAATTCAGAGCGAACAAAGAGGATTTTTAATCTTGCAAGAAATCAACGACGTGACCATCGCCTTCAGATTGGTGCTGACCGCGACTCGTGTGAGTAGTCCAAGGTATACAGGGTCTTCCAAATTAAACGCTACACATATATCTGGGCAAATTTTTTCAGCGATTTAATGCTGATTATTTCTGCAAATATCAGGTGAACTTCAAACTGCATAAAAATAGCTTAAATTCTGATAGTTACTTTATTGCAGTTATTTCACTCAATAACTTGCTGTAAGTGGCTTCAACTACCCTTTGAAAAAATTTGCCCAGATATACAGTGAGCGGAAATAAGCGGTGGGGTGCTTGGGAGAAAGAGATAGGTAAATGGTCAGGTTAAAGACTTCTGCACCGTGAATTAACTCATTACAGAAACACAGGACTTCTCCAAATTTCAAGAATTCCTTTTCTCACTGATCTGTGAGAATTTAAATTCCCGGTGCACAAGTCTTTAACCTTACCTTTACCTTTCGCTTCCTCCCAAGCACCCCACCGCTTATTTGCGCTCACTATATGTGTAGCGTTTAATTTGGAAGACCCTGTAGTTTTTCACGGTATTACTTTTCTGCCAGACCATATTCTACAGTATAGATATCGATTTTGAATTTTAAAACGTTGAAAACTTTTCAGGAGGAAGGCCTTTGAAGCTCGAAATTTCACGGCTATACCCTTAATGCGATAATGAAAGTTTGAAGCAGAATCACAGAAAAAGGGTCCTATTGGTATGTAGGGCGAGACAGGGTTTACTTGAAATATTTTATTTGTTTCTTGATTCTCAAAGTTTTTAAATTCCCTAAGGATTCAACCGCAAAATGTCGAGCTTCAAAGGGTTCCCCTGTAAAAATTTGGAAAAACAGTGTAGTCAAGAACTGACATCAGTGTTTTGAGAAAAATAAAGTTTTCACAGAAAATGACCCCATGAGAAATCTTAAGCTGGGCTACCCCGACGAAAGAACAAAGCAAGCCACAAACCGGCCCGAGTCTGCCTTTTTAATTGAAGCATCCCAGATTTATGAGGTCAAGTTTTTGACTTTTGATGAGCCTTGGAGCTCACAGCTGTGAGCGCCCGTTGCTTTCGACCAAAAGTTGGAGCAATGGGTCAGTACTCTCTGGCTAACAAAATTTTAGGGAAATCTAACGGGCGGACTTAGGAAGGGTCGTGACTTGCCTCGTTCTTTGGTCAGGATTTACCTGGAGGAGATTAACATGTCTATAGACATCCTTTATTAAGCTGAGCTTACTAAAAAAGAAGTTAGGCCACCATATTTGCTTGAGGAATTCTGAGTCGAGCGTACGCTCCTCGTCGGGATCCCTCCTATGATGTCGCTGTATTTCTGAGTCCGTCCACCGGGATATCAAATCCAGCTCCATCGTCATTTCCTACTATTTTAAAAACTTACCTTAATTGGAGTAATAAAAGGAGATAAATTGACTTTGAACTTAACCTCGTTTAGCTCATGTACTCCTCGTATGTTCCGTATATTTATAGCAACTGTAATGTTTATTGGATCAGCCATTCGTGTTTCTGGGAATGAAAGAATTCCATAAAAAAAGAGGAAAAGTAATTTGGGCTTAATTTCGTAATTTCCTTTACGTTTCTTTGGGAGCTCAAACTTGTTGTAATTTGGCGGGAGAGTGAGGAGTCGGTTTAATTGCTCTGCTTCTGAAGCTGTTTGATTCATTGTATCCAGTGCTTTTTCCACATTTGTTAATTTCTCTAGCACGACTTGCCCGAATTTCGATCTTGATTCGTATTTTCCATTCCTCGTAAGTTTTCCTCCACTTGGGTTTTCCTCCCGTTTCGACAGTAGATTTTCCGAAGACATGTAATATGGCGTTTCTTCCTCCGGCATGGATTCATAGTAGGATTCTCCTGATTCTCTACTCGTGCAGATGCAAGGGCTGTAAAATACACTTCCCTATTCAATTTTCTTTAATTTTCAAAATGAAATCTTTTATTTAAAGAGTACCTCAGAGCTAGAAAAAAGAAGAGACGGAGATGGAGGCTCATTTGCGCTGAGAGTAAAAAAATCCAATTTGGATTTTGAATTGATTTTACACAGAAAGCTTCACTGTGACTTTCTAGACTCTTCAGGGAAATACTGAATCTAGCGGGGCTCGACTAAAAAGGTGGCGAAAGCGATTGAGTTTTGATTTCCTGCCTTGCGGTTTCACCTCATCCGCTTTCTGGCCGTGACATCTACTTCCAAGCCCCTTTTTCTCTTTCTTTAATTTTGAGAGACGCTGGGTGAATTTGAGAAAAATCCGATTCGGGATTTATTTTACTTTAGTCAAGAGTCTAATTATTTCTTAAAATCTAATAGCAGAACTCTAGCGATAGTAAACTTGGCAGAAAAATCCGGCGCTCTGTTAGCAGCATTGGAAGATTTACAGGAAATATTCAAGAACGTATTCCGGGGAGCAGCCGTTCATAGAAAAGAAATCTTTAAGAAAAACTAACTCGAATAATCAAGAATCGCGGCAGGAACTACGATTTTCACCCCACGCTCCTCCTCTCGTCCTATCTCATGACTAAACTCATGGGAATTATGATTCCGCGAACAAAATGGTCTCTTCAATTTAAATTTTAAATTTTATTATCGAGAAACTACTAAAGTTTTTCGTTTATAAGGAAAGCTGATTAAGTCAGCAGCTGCGAGTAGCAATTGAAAAATCAATTTCGAGTGTTAAACTGCTGTAACACAAAACTTTTTTTGCTCGCCAAGCAGATGCACAGGCCGCTCCATAAAAAGGGACCAAAATGTACACTTCCTGCATTTTTTTAGATGGAATTTACAGCTTTTTTGTTAGGCGAGCTTTCTTTATTTGGTTAAGCCGCATGAAATTTACACCTTGGAATCCAGAGAAACCGATTGGTAAGGTTTTCAGGTCCATTGGCTAATTCTGATGGGAGGTAGGCTTTTGACAAAAGTTTGATATTTTAAAATGTTCAACGTATAGTTGGAAAAACTAATTTTCACGGGAGTTTCCTTATTTGACTAAGGTTGGATTTTCGGCGTCTAATCAGTGAGTACTTCCTTCTGCCTTCATATTGCTTTCGTGCGTGAACAACCAGAAATGCAGAAGTAAGCCCTTCGCAGTTCTTGCTGAGAGATGACACGCTAACTTTAACTAGCTATTTGCACATTTTGGCCAACTCATCCGTTTTCGTGAATAAGTGCGGCTATTTCAGTTTCGTTTCCAATTTTCAAAGTCACAGCCCCACGCAAGATCAGGTTCAACTATATACTATTTTATTCCTCCGGAAACAACATTAATTAGGCTTTGCGAAACGAACTCATAACTTCCAGCTGGGGTATTCAGCATTGACAGCTAGTGCTACGTTCATAAAAGTCAAGAGTCCGTCACCTCTCCGTAAATACTCTGGATTCAGTCTGTCAGAAAAGCAAAAATGCAGCGGCTTCCGGATGAGGTGTGTGTTGTGGCAGTTTTATCTTTTTGCCCTAAATAATTAGCCCCCTTGGTATTTATTTGCAGAAATCCAGATTTTCATCTTGACTTTCTTAGACCCGGAATCTATTGGGGAATGTCGACTGGTCCATAAGAAATGGGACTCCCTGATTTGCTCGTCAAGGCATCTTAAACATCTGCTCCACCCTGTCACCTTTAACTTGTGCCCCGAGCCGAAGAATCAAGGCAAAGCACTGTCCCGTTTCCTTAAGGATATGAAGGGATATGACAGGGGACAAGAGTTTCCCTTCTCTATGTTTAAGTATGATTTTTCTGGTTATGACGGCATCATCAAATGTCTTCAGCAAGTAAGTTCACTGCAAGACAAGAACTGCTTATTTCATGCTTTACAGTTTATTACACCGTACGTTTCCAAATCGTCACTCCCTTCCAGTTGAATGCCCGCTACCTTAATGAACACACATAACATTTCAATTAACACCCTCCAAACGCCGTATTCTCGGCGGCGCTCTGTCTTTGGGACACCTTTCATAATGTTATTGTGGTGATGTCCTTTACCATCCTCCTTTACGGTAGAAGTTCGGCCTGAATTCCGCCACAAGCACCCGTTCGTTCCAAATCCGGAAAAAATAAAATTGAGACGTTACACCAGGAATTCGAGCTTTTTCGATTCCCTTTTTTCTGTTTTTGGCGTAGCCTTATGGGATTGAACTTGATGCGCTTGGTCTACTTCAAATTTTGTCCAAGTTCCTTCTAAAAATCTCAATCTTTAGGTTTTGTAAAGATTTCTCAAGACGTAAATAAAATAATAACATGGGTCGATATGGGGAATCCGGAAAGGGCGTACAAAGCTATGAATCGTTTTGGGTGTTCGCCTAATGCAGAGTGCGAAAGCCTTTCCCAGTTTTTCATTGTTTGTAAAATCCGTGACGTATAAATTTGTTTTCGCTTATATAGGAAGACTGGAGAGCCGCTTTGAAGGGAATCGAAGCTTTTGGGAAGGAATTCGGAATTTTCGTGAAGGAGCTATTTATTGAGGCCGACGGAGGCTATTGCAAGGATTACGACAGCAAGATATGCAGTTTGATCTACTTGCTGCTAGCTCAAACCCCGAACGTCCGGTTTTTGCATTTGGACACAGTAAATACGGATCTGGGGAGCTTGAGGCCAGTGGTCTCACCATTCACGATGCTCGAAGAACTCAGAATCACGATGAACTCAGAATTAGAGTGCCAACTCATCCACCTTCTCCTCACCCCCTCCGCATGCCCCAAGCTCAAGAAATTGGAACTGTATTTTTGGATTGGGATTGTAGATGTGTCTGTAGCTAAAGCAGTTCTCAGAAAGTTGAATGAGTTTCAATCCTTGGAAATCAGCTTAGAAATGTACTGCCTTCCTACTGCCCCCACATTAAGAATGACTATCGAGTTTTTCAGAGAACTTCAGAGCACGGCACTTAGTCTGAAGAAATTGAAGTTAAGGCTCTGGGACAATTATCCAGGAGTACTAAAAGCGGTGTTCGGCTGGCTGCCAACCATCTCGCCTACACTTCAGGTACTCAACCTTGAACTCGGACATGTACTGAACAGTAGTCAAGAGCTGGAAATACCTAAGCTCGAGGCACTCAAGGAGATGAGCATCGAAACGGATAGTTGTCGGAATCTTCACTTCCTTCCGCTCAAGCAAGGAAGTTTTCCGAGTCTACTGACTCTCCATCTTAAGAACTTATCCCAAGAATTACTAGCAGATATTTTAAATGGAGAAATCGTTTTTTCTACTGTCTCGCAACTGGAAATCTATAAAATCAAGGAGCTTCCTCTGGACAAAATTTTTCCTAATTTAGAAGAGCTTGGAGTTAATAAGGCAGAACCCGAAGATCTGACTTTCGTCTTGACTCGTATGACTCAGCTCAAGCATTTGACGCTAGGGAACCTGGTTGGCCTTCCATTTCCGCTACTTCCAACTGATGACTCTCCCATGCTCCCTTCAGCTGAAGAAGCTCCCTTGGCATGCTTCGGAAATATGAACAGTAAGATGCTTTCAAAGCGGCTCGCCGATGGCGTATGTGTAGTTGGTCGATGTGACTCCGCGGGACCTGTCCATGTTTCTTTTGGCACATTTTCCTTAATTTAACAGAAAAGCAGTCCAGAAAAGCATTTTAGTCTTAAAAAAGAAACCGGGACTGAGTAATTTAAAATGAGTTTTGACATGCTTGTTTCTGGAAACATGGCTTGATTAAATGATTTTTACTTTCAGACTTGACCCATTTGCGATTATTTTGGGTATGGCCTTTGACTACAGTCGACCAGAAGTTGGAAGTCTTGAGAGACCTGGCTTATTTATCCTCTGGGAAGAAATTGAGACGCCTTTCTTCTCTTGTGATTGAATGTGAGGAAGCTGTAGATGAAGCCACGGAGCCTGTAAGTGTTTTGAGAATTTCCTGTTTGGAGTTTTGTCAAAAAAATTTTTTTCTCTTGTTTATAGGTTGGGTCATACCTCCGGCGAATCCGTGAGTGCCACGAACATGTCCGAGTCGACACTGAACGATGCTAGCATCCTTTCTGCTTTCCAATTTATTTTCTGCGTGCTTAAGTAAATATTCGTACAAGGGAAGTGTATAAAATCCTTATCGGGTTCAGAAATTTTGAGGTATATTAAAAAGTTACTAAATAAATTACATTGTGATTTTACAGTGCGAAGTTTTTTCCAAGGCTGACTTATTTTTTGCCCTTTAGAAATAAGATGAGACGAAAGGAATTGAGGCTTTGAGCTAATTAAAAGTTCCGACCTTCAGTTTTTGATTTACTTTACATAGAACGCATTGCTGTGATTTCTCTGGCTGTTACGGTTTCAAACAAATTTTCCGTTTTATGCGGTACCGTTCAGCTATGGGTTCGGCAGGTAGGAAAAAAAAAAAAAGTCCAGCAAAAATATAATTTGGGATAATGAATCCGCTAAAAACATAGTTTGTCAAATCGAAGCTTTGAGAAGGAATTAACAAATGAATCCTAGCTGAGCAAAAAACTAAAGCCTCCAGAAAAAGAAATTAGGAACCCTAGAATGGCATGGCATATCAGGAATGACCTTGGGAAAATGTGAGATAAAGGCTTAGACATTACAAATTAGCGATAAAGCCGGTAAGTCTTTCCCATTACAGTTAGCAAGGGAATAATATTTGGTCTAGGGATTACTGCGTAAAGCACGTCTCTCTGAAAAAATGGGGGATTTTGACACGGTTGCAGGAGATTGGAAGAATTTCCGGATCAAAATCATCGAACGGGAAGATTACCCCCTTGTCCTTGATCACTTGAAGAAAGTGTACTTAAGGGAAGAAGTTATGTTCGAACTGGTTGGGTATTCAGAAGAACTGGCAGAGGAAGTCAACCAGTTGGTCGAACATTTATTAAATCAAAACGACATGCTCAGTTTCCTCGCCATTGACAAAGAAACAAACAAAGTAACAAGAATTTAAAAAAGCATCCGAGTCTTGCTATTTATTTAATTTTTTGTTTTTTGTAAAATACAGGTAGCGGGAGTACGGCTAAGTTACAGGAATGTAAAGGGGTTCACACGGCCTGATTTTCCGATAAAAACGGAAGGGTACAAGAGAATTCGTACCTTCGTACAGTCACTTCACACGGGCGTTGACCACCATGAAGGATATGGACTTGACTCTTATGCCTCTCTTTTTCTGACCTCAGTTGACCCTGAATTTAGACAACAAGGCCTCGTAACGGAGTTCTACAGGAGGAGCATGCTCCTCTTCCAAACCCGGGGATTTAAGCTTGTCGAATGCTCATTTTCAAGTCCTCACACGCGAAGGGCAGCTGAGAAAATTGGATTTCAAGAATACCGCCGCGTGTACCATGCAGAAGCTAAGGATGAACATGGAAATAAGTTATTTCCTAATGCAAGCCCAGAAACTTACGTTTCTTGTATGACTAAAAAATTGTAAAATTAAGTAAACAATTACGAACCTACAAAATTTTTGGTGATGGACATGGACAAAGGACAACGCAGCAGTAACATTACGAAATGTCGGCCTGTTAAAATCAGCAAAAAATTCGTCCGAGTTTTCTTAAACTTTGCACAACTATAGTTTGAACTATAGTGTTTCTGTGACGCTTAAAATTTGACCTTTGACCCCAAAAACGTCACCAGAGGTCAGCATCGGCTTTAGAGCTTGTGAGGTGTCCCGGAAAAGCTTATTTCACAGTGAATCCAAAAATCATATAATTTTTAAATACACGCCGGATTTGCAATGAATTCTCGTCAAAATATCGCTGAAATCTCGCTAAGATCTCGTCAAATTCTTTCAAAACTCAAAAATCATATCGATTTTTGTATTCAGCGTGAAATACGCTTTCCAAGGACACTTCGCAAGCTCTAAAGCCGATGTTGACCTCTGGTGACCTTTTTGGGGTCAAAGGTCAAATTTTAAGCTTCAACTGAAAGACAATATTCTAAACTATAGTTTTGAAAAATTCAGGCCGACATTTCGTAATGTTACTGCTGAGTTGTTCTTTTTAATAGCGCGAGCTATTTATTTGAACGAAACATTCCTGCCACGAATTTGGAAGCAAGTAGTTCAACTTAAGCAACTAGAATTTTGAGAAACTTTCTCTGCACCTGACCTTCCTTAAAGAAAAATCAAAGCAGAAGGGTTCGCAGCACAGCTTCAGGAGGTTTAGCATCTTTCAACAATTCACAATCACACTTTTTCCCTCCGCTTCTACATTTCTTTATTTTGACTTTTACCCATTCAGAAGGTGGCTCAGATCCTGTGCTACTTGTTTCTACAGGCGAAAATCTTGAACAGGGTCACAGGCCCAATTACTCTAATGATGGCATAAACTGACTCACTAGTAAGCACCATCAGCGAAATAAAGGCGAAGAAACCAGAAATATAGAAGACGGACCCCAAATTGCCGCTTTTTAGCTGTAGAGACCCTGGCTCTTTTCCTCTTCGGTCCAGCTCTTCAGCAACTCTCTTCTTTTCACGGGTAAGTTTTCTTTGGCTTTCTATTTTGTAGAAAGAAATAAGTCCGGCTTGCATTTCAGTTTGGAATCTAGAGTAAATGATGTTGAGCCTATCCCACTGCATACTTTGGAAATACCAAACTGTGGGTAGTGTCTTGTATGAGTCTCTACCGAAGTACAATTTCGTATTTTGAAACTCCTTCTCAGCATCTACGAAAAATTTACTCAGCTCCGCATTTGTGCCAATCAGAATAGTTTTTGAGCATTTGAGTAGTAGACGGGCCGTAGCTTCGAAATTGGTTATACCAACAGCAGTTTCTACTTTGAGTTTTTCTAACAGCGGCCTCGACTGGTTGTAACCTCGCACGGCTGAATAGTAAATGGAACGTGCGAGCCCGTCTAGCGCTAACTTAGAATCCTTTATCAACTCCAATGCGCTACCGTTGTGCCCCTCATGTAAATATTTCTGAAGTTCCGTATTCTCAGTTTCTGTAACTAGTGTAAGGGGGTCATACCCTTTCCTAATAACAGCTTCTTCAATGGTTTCTAACTGCTTTCGTGGACGCTCTGCTGTAAGCTCGGTTGTTACATAAGTTTCAAATATGTTTGCCATAATTTGCGTCCCTAAAAAGTTAATAAGCAGCACAGAAATTTTAAGCTTTCCAGGTACCACTCCTTGCCTTATTAGCATTCGCAACACAAGGAACAACAGATTAGAGTCCACTCTAACGAGCTTTACGGCCAAGCTTGACGCCATTAGTGAAATTCCAAGGGAAGTCCAGGCACTGGGTGTAAACGGTAGAACGTATGCTTTAAAAGAAAGGAACGTTTCCTAGCCGTCGCAAGTTAAGAAGTTGTAATCTTCACTCGGGGTAAGAAAAGAGTAGGAATCCATGAAAGAAAAGCCTATACGAACATCCGGGGCAAGGTCCAACTTCCTTTGTAGGAAAGACGTCTTTACGATTGTGAAGTTAGATAAACTAAAGTTGAAGCTCTGCCAACCAAAAACGTCATCTAAAACCTTGAAATATTGAGGTGGGATGCCTCTATTAGGCTGTCCTTTCTGAAAGTAGGTAGAGGCTCCTATTCGCCAGTTAATACTAGAGCACCCACTTCTCGTAGGTACGAAGTGCAAGCCATCTAGGATTTCTCTTGAACGCAGATGTAAGAAATCCTGGGTTTGGTAATGTTGTACTACGCCACAGTCACAAGGGTTGTCCAACCTTTCGAAAAGGTTAAGGGTAGAATTCACCAGGAGAAACTCGAAGACAGGTGAAAAAGTCTCACTCAGCCATAAGTTGGTTGCAAGAAGAGTGTCGACTGATGAGTTGGACGTATCTTGAACATTTGGAAATATTTCCCGGATTATAAGAAAATACGCATTTTTTGCATAGCATGTGTCCGACTTCAAACCGCCAAGCTCGGCCGGAAATTCCTGACACCATGTAACCCATGCAAAGCTTTGAAGCGTTATTTTTACTTCGGAAACATTTGGTGGTGAGATTAGAAAAGTGGCGAAGCATGTTTGCCGCATAGCCATCTATCGGCTAACCAGCTGTAGAGATCGGCTTTTAAACACGGTGCTAAGCCCGTCATAATTCACAGTCGGTATGAGAGGTGTGTATATTGCTCTGTCATTTCCAGTGTTGTAATAGACGTTAACGACGTAGCAGTCTTCGAACCCGCTGTAAACCGTCTCGAATACTGAACTGCATCGTGCTAAAGCAAGCTGCGCCACGAAAGATATCAAAGGTAAACCAGTCCGCAGCTCCATTAATGACGGGCTTTTAGTTCTGCAGCAAAGTTTTGATAAAACGCTGTAAGTTTAAGCGATATGTACTGTTAACCACTCTTGGCACAAAAAAATGAGCATGCAACAAGTACGTACATATATTTAGGCGTTTGGCCAAACCCTACTCTCGCTATAATACATTAGCTTACATGATTTACAATTTAAATTTGGTATATACATATTTTGGTCAAGCAACCCCTCCGGTAAAAAGTACTTGCTGCGTCCCCCCATAAACAGCAAAGTGAACTAGACAAATCATGCTTCGAAAGTTAAAATTTAAGAGCTTAATAGCTTTACTTGCGGATGACAAAGAGTCGGAAATAAAAACATTTCCTGTAAACTCCTGAATATTTTCTAGGACGGTTCTATATTTACCAAAAAACGGTGTCCAGTCTAAAGTATAACTTTTTCACTCAACTATTTAGACGTACGAGATTGATGCTTTTGCATACAGCGAACTGCAGCGCAGAAACTAAGTCAAACTTTATGTTGCCCATTCCTAGCGAAATGTAAACTGAAACTACGCGGCAGTGAAGCAGAGGGTTTTCTTTTTGTTTCATGAGAAACTGAGTGTATTTTTGACAGGTAGTGTAAGCGGTGCATTATGCTTCGGTTTCATAATAACTTGAAACATAATAGTAATTTGACCCTGCAAAAAGAAAAGTATGAAATTACAAACCTTTGATTAAAACCACTAATTATTTTCTACGGTACCGTAGAATGCTCTAATAAGGGACAGGTCCCCTAATAAGGGACAGTAAGCTGTTTTCGTAGTTTTTATGCGCTAGACCGGATAGTAGACCAAGTTTT
>JABASM010001448.1:0-14542 GCA_019776545.1 Brachystomella parvula | reverse complement strand
TCAAATATGGTATATTTTTAGAATCAGGAGACCAAGCTCTTTCGATTGACGCATCCCATGTCCCGTGACCTTTGGTGACCCCAAAGGTCACAAAAGGTCACCGCCCCACCTAGGCCCTGCACGGAAAATGGAAGTACTGGTTGGTACTAACTGCTTTTATTGAAATCCATCGGAACATCTCTGCTCCATAAGCGCCTTTTGTCAGTCTACGCCTTTGGGCTACACGCAAGCTCAAAGGCGGCTAGTTGTGAAAGAGCTACGTGTTAGCTGTTTTAGCCGCCTAAACAAGCTCACAAGCTACATGTTAGCTCACACAAGCGTACAATGCGAGCTCGGTCATAAAAAAATAAGCTGGACTCTCTCATAAACATCTGGACCGCTTTACTCTTGCAACCTATAAAATGCGATCAGCAAAATGCTGAATCTGACCGTGGGATTTAAAGATTTACCGTGGGGTTTGCTTATTATTAGGGATCAAACCCAACGAGCTGGCCTATAGCCGACACGCCGGCTATTGAATGATTTGGGCTAAGTCAGCTTCTGCATTAACGGTTTTGAAGTCATTGCCTGTTAACTAGACTAAGTGTAAACTTAGACCTTCGTTTAATTTTGACAATTATTCGAATATTTTAAAAATTATAAAAAAAAAACTCTGATTTTGCAAAATTCTGGAAAGTGGCCTAACTCTTCTCAAAAAGCCCTGAAATGAACTCTAATGCGACCTTTTCGACTTCGATGGATTTCGACCATTTTATGAAGTTTTGCAAAAGGTTGTGGCTCCATAATCCCCTTCCGTGAGTGGAGGAATATAATTATATCGAAAGGGGAGTACTTTAAAAACCTAAAGGCAAAAATACAATTGATAAGGGGGAAGTAAGAAATGGGTGCAATTCAATATTAAGAAAGGGTCCATTAAAAAAAAAGCCTTGAAGTACTTCATGCCATCGCATTTTCGTATATTCCTGGAAAACGTTGAGCTAGATATCATCACATTCACGGACACCCCACCGAACGTGTCGGCTAGACTGGTAAACTTTGCCTTCACTTGCCAAGAGAATCAGAAGCGATACACCCAATGTTCCTGAACAATGAAAATTGTCACTTGAATTTGGTTGACACAGCAGACCTCGAAAAGTTGGTCCTGTGAGGAGTTAAGCAGCTAGTTATTTCTAACCTGAAATGCCTCAGTGGGGACACTAGGACTTACTTCTCTTCGACCATAAAGAGCTGCCAAGCACCATCCCAGTTTATTGAATTGTTAGGAGAGATTGAAAAAACTATTGATGACATTGACTGTTCATATGAAATTTGACAGGGTCCAATCAGGCATTAAAAAGCTTTTCTTTTGAGATAAACTTCGATGATTATGAATTTAGTGCTAGTACGCGCTATATGTCAGCTCAAAGAGCTCTTGTACGCACTCGCAGTCTAAAAAGCTACTCCTAGTTTTTTTACGAGCTACCATGTAGCTCTTTCACAACTAGCCGCCTTTGAACTTGCGTGTAGCCCAAAGGCGTAGACTGTTTGTTGTTCTTTCAAAATTTCTGAAATTTTAAATTTTAATATTTAAAAAGGTTTGTTTGCAATTCAAGATTTTTGGGGTTGAGTGTCAGAAAAGTCAAATATGGTATATTTTTAGAATCAGGAGACCAAGCTCTTTCGATTGACGCATCCCATGTCCCGTGACCTTTGGTGACCCCAAAGGTCACAAAAGGTCAACGCCCCACCTAGGCCCTGCACGGAAAATGGAAGTACTGGTTGGTACTAACTGCTTTTATTGAAATCCATCGGAACATCTCTGTTCCATAAGCGCCTTTTTTTGTTCTTTCAAAATTTCTGAAATTTTAAATTTTAATATTTAAAAAGGTTTGTTTGCAATTCAAGATTTTTGGGGTTGAGTTTCTTGGATAGTTCTAGCATTTTTACATTTTACAATTTCAAACTTTGCTGAGTCGGTGGGATTAACTTGTACAATTTTTTCCAGAAATGTATGGGAAGAAAGAGGGACGCCAATCAGCCTGGGAAAGCTTTGATTTTACTATTACGTGCAACCATTGTCATCTTAATCCAGAGTGAGGCTTCCTCTATTTCTCCAATGAGGTCAGCACCACTAACCATCACCACAATAAATGATAAGATTTTGTACTACGAGGAGGTCAGGGGGGTCATCATACTCTTTTCATCACACGCCAGCGGCAATCAAGAAGGGGAGAGAGGAGGGTGTGGGGAGTGGGGTAGAGCTAATCAAACCTTACAGTTGACACTTGGATTTTTATTCTAATCTCTCTCTTTATTTTATAACCAGTGTTGGGCGGTTGAAATGAGAAGCGATTTTAACCTGGTTAAACCCACTGGAATTTCGGGGGTAGTTTACCATTATGTCTAAAACTAAAAATTATTTAAAATCAAGTTGTTCAGGAGAAGCGAGGGTGAACTGTGGGAAAACTGCGCTCTGCTTGTGTAAGTCCTCGTGTTCAAAGGGAGGTTCGGCGACGGTCATACGGCTGATATCTGAGAAGATACCAACTTTTATTCCCTGAAAAAATTTTGCCCAGATATGTGTGAGGATATGTTGGAAGTCAGACTTTTTTTAAATTCCACACAACACATGATCATTGACAAAGAAACTGAAATACTTCTTTCTCCCATGTCTGGAACGCTGAACGTGTAGAGCCCTTTTTTTAGTTTTGACCGGTGTGAACCAGTTTTTTCCGGATAAAAGCCCAGCCTTGTTTAACTGTAATTCATCTCTCTTTCTCTTCCTATATTAGTCATGAGTCATTCCGAGTGGCTTTACTTTACTGGAAGAAAATAATGAGGAATATTGACAGAAGCTAGCTTAATCTGCTTCAATGCAGACCACGTGTGTGTAACTGTTTTCTTTTATTATCAGTTTCCGGTTTACCACAGTTATTTAGAAGAGTGTCGCACTCAATTCAACTCATTCCAATGCCCCCTTTTTTTCTATTCATTACTGTTATTTTAAATGCTAAAGCAGTATTTCTGAACTAAACCTTCTCAGAAGGTCTTAATGCGCAACGCCATTAGTCTAATTAAAGAGAATTTAATTCTGGTTCAAAGTCGTCTGTTTTTCTAATAAGATATTCCAGTTTTCTGGAAAGCATTTGCATAATTGTTTAGCTTGTTCTAACTAAAAATAGAATTGCCCTGTAGGATTATGTACTCAAAAATATCATAGGAGTACAATATTTTACGTAGAAGGTCTGAAACGTTTCAGTTCAATTTCACAAAGGGCTTTTATTTAGATCACCATCACGAGTTCATTGGAATGATAATACAAATGCAATTTATAAAATCATAATTCATAATTTACCACGATCTTTAAGCAAAAACTTGTACTTCATTCAAGACAGCATGCAAAGTAAGCTTGCCAAGCTTCACATTTTTTCGGGAGCGTACCTTTAAGTTATCCATTTTCCAAAGTCGTGCAAAATCCAAGTCCCACCCCTGTATATGAAGCGTGGTTGAACCTACCGGCCTTTCACCCAGAACCTACCGCCTTTTAATACTGTGGCCGTTGTTAGGTTGCTAGGGCGAAAGGGCGGTCAGAATGTCCAACTGTGGACATTCTGACAGCAAAGAATTATATCTTACATGACCCTGGCATACTGGATGCGTTTCTAGCAGCCGTCAAATCCGTCTGAAGAGAGATCGTTGCCAACTGCCATTTGATATAGAAATTAGGAGTAATTTTAGATTGAAATCCGTCTAAATAAAAGGCTTATAATATCCCGTAAAAGGCTGCTTCATGCGGGAAAGGTAATTTTGACAGTCAATGGCGAAATTTTTAAAAATTAAAATCCTATAAAAAGCAGTGTGCTGAGATGAAGGAGGGAGTAGGATGGAGAGTAACAATTGAAGTTAATGCGAGGTAAAGACTACGATGAAGAGCAGTCACTAAAGTTTGTTGGTAAAAACAAAAACTAGACAAACCGTCGCTAGCGACTGCTAGAGACGTAATTTGGAAAACGCAAACTGCTGTTCTAGCTTCCCGGAGAAAGAAGACTGTTTCGCACAATCTGCCGGGAAGCTAGAACACCAATTTGCATTTTCCAAAATACGTCTCGAGCAGTCGCTAGCGACGGGTTGTCTAGTTACTTATATTTTGAAGATTAGGCAAATGACGTCAAATTTTTCTAACTTAATTCTTCGACACAGTATGGTGGCTTAGGGTGTAAAATTTTTGGAAACCATGAAGACAAAATTTAAATTAAGGACGCGCTACGGGGTTTGTTTACTGTAGAAAGAGCATGGGAAAAAGGCCGAGCTTGAGGTACACTTTCTGAACTAACCACTAGGGCCACAGAGTTCGTTGATATGTCAAATTAAGGTGAAAGCGATGAAAGAAAATATCATTAAGCCAGAATTTCGATATTTAATCCGGGAGCGTGGCACTATCCAGTTCTGCAAACCTTGTTTTTGTGATTTAGCACTAAGATTCATATTTCAGTCGGCATCTGCCCAACATGGTTGAAAGTACAAATACTGTCTTAATGAAGTTGTTCCCAATGACCATAACTTCATTCAGACAGTTTCACCAGGCCACTAGAGCATCCCAATGTCCCAGAAAGTGTACCTAAACCTGGTCACCTTTTTCACAGAAATTCTGCTCCATTTAAAGAAGTTTTGCGCTGCGAACCTGAAATTCCGCCATTGCCGTTACCTTTCAACTAATGAAACAAACAATCACTGCGCAACATTCAGCTAACCCCATAGCAACAGGTCAAAAAACAAACAGACCCCGTAGCGCGTCCTTAAGTCACGTTTTGTTTTACAACATCAAGCTTGACCCCGCTTAAAACAAAACCTTAGTTAATTTAAAATTCAAAATCCTGGCCTGCCAATCGTAAACTTTACAAAAAATAACAAAAAAAAAAGTTGAAAATGCAAAACAATTGGGGGAAGCCACTGCATGCCGTAGAAGAAAATGCTGACCAAGCTGGAAGCAGCATTTATACAGAGATAAAAGCTTGCACTAAAATAAATAGTAAATGCATTGCAATTAAAGCACGGAGAAGCTGCTGGCGACTACTTTCCGTGTGAGAGGATTACCCCTCACGGAGGTAGAGCCTGTCAGAGGAACACAGGGAGAGCCAGTATGAGTGGTGGGATAGTCTCAGTGGAAGAGCACTAGCCCGGATAGCTAGGGGACGTGGGTTCGATTCCCGCTCCCAGTATCCCACTTTTACTGGCATGGGGGCCCTGGTTCCCGACATGTGGCGACCCTGGCAGGACCTCCCGGTGGTCACAAGCCGCAGACATTCCTTAGCCTGCGGGGGGGGGGGGAGTGTTTGGCGGTGGGGTGATGTGAGAGGATTACCCCTCACGGAGGTAGAGCCTGTCAGAGGAACACAGGGAGAGCCAGTACAGTATGAGTGGTGGGATAGCTCAGTGGAAGAGCACTGCCCCGGATAGCTAGGGGACGTGGGTTCAATTCCCGCTCCCAGTATCCCACTTTTACTGGTATGGGGGCCCTGGTTCCCGACATCCGAAAAGTGGGAAACAGATTTATCACCCTATTGTCTATAATTGCCAATTAGTACCTAATTATACTGCCAATTAATATTTCTATATATGCATATGTGTATATACATGTATTCTACTTTTCTTTTCTTCTTTTCCTTCTATCCTTTAATTAATGATTGGTAATCCAGCACACTATATAAAAGATGATCAAATTCAAGTTCAGTCCATTACAGCTCATCAACTACCGTTTAAAACTTCAAGTTGATCCATCTGGAAAACTAAGGTTACTAATAGAGATGGGTCGAGATCCGAATACGCCTTACTCTGAGCAGGAGTTGAGCGACTTGAAAATTGCCTTCCGCTCTTTGCCCACCCACTATTCTGAGGACTTCATTCGCTACAGTGACCTTCACCTTTTACTGAAGCAAATGAGCTTCGAAAGAACGCCGGAGCAGGAAGCGGGATGCGAAAAGTTTTTCAATGAGAGTTTTGGCGGGGTAATTTCACTTACTTGGTTCATCAACGGGGCCAGCACTCTTCATGACTCAAACAAATTTGCACAAGTCACGGCTGGATATTTTGACAAAAACGGAGATGGACTTATTTCTGCTGATGAGTTTACGGCACTGATGAAGTTCCTGCGAACCCACGACGCGAAAATGAAAAGCGTTCCGTTCGAGACGTTTCTCAAGGAGGCAGACACAAACAAAGATGGGAAGGTCAGCATTGACGAGTGCAATGAATGGATTTCAAAACAAATTAGTACTTGATACGACCATTTCAAGGAAGCGGGAGGGCAACTAACCCAAATACTGATTCTGTTTCACCAAAATTTATTTGTGAATAGTAATTTTAAAATAAAATCCGATATTCTTTAGCAAGAAAAAATATTGATTGCAAACCTCAGCGATCGCTAACTCCGAGATTTTTCAGCCAGGGATCCCGTGCACAGCTTCGATTTACCTATTGGTCACGAAATTCCTGGAAAAACGCGAAACGAGCTCCTCCAACTTCAGATTTGAATTTCTTTGGCATTTCTTGGTCGATTTCAGTATTGGGGTTTTGTCCGGCTAAAACTACTTTGGCTGGAAAAAACCGGAAAAAACGGTTTTAACCGGCTAAAACTGGTTTAAACCGGCTAAAACTGAAAAAAGGCTTTCTCTACACATTTCCTGTTCCAGAAAAGGGAGAAACAGGCATTCTAGCTTTTTTGTCAAGATCATGTACCATGTCGAATTAAAAAAGCACAAAAAGGATTTTTTCTAACTCAAAATTTCGGAAAATTCCATTCTCGCTTTTCCCGGTTCACATGATTTTAAATAATTTTCAGTTTTAGCCACAATGGTTTAATCCACCTTCGAAATGTTAGTGGTTTTAACCTGGTTAAAACCATGGTTTAAACCAGGATAAAACCACCCCCCGGTTTTAACAGTCCAACACTGGTCGATTTAATAGAATGATATCTCAAAATGACCAAGAGAAGCTAAGGAATAACCAAATGTGAAGAAAAAACATTTCATTCCAAGTAAACCGTTGAAAAAAAAATCTGAAGTTCGAGAAAAATAGGACGGAACCCCTTTAGTAGTACATTTTTTTTAAGTAATCTGTAATTCGTGACAAGTATAGGTAGGATAATTCAATAATTAATTACTGAGCTGTTGGTAAATAATTAAAGGCTAAGTTGCTAAAGAACCTTAAGCTAGATCCAGAAACTAGGCATAAATTTCCCAGTGCGCATGACTGAGTCGTGCTCATCTGATCCTGAGGCGTAATCCATTGGAATGGCATTTTCTTGGACTGTCCTAGAGTCCACTTCTCTTCTCCAGCGATGATTGTGAACGGACTGACCTATGTTATGTTGAAAGGAGAGTTTTAGTTTTTAAATTATACTCTGAGGTTTTGATTAGATTCATTTATTTGTCAATTCTATGATTTACTTTCTTCAGTAATAATATTTTCTTCAAATTGCTTCTCCACTTCTGTTTCACCTATGCAAACATTAATATTTTATTCCTTAAATTTTTAGAGATATCATTAGGACGAACCTGAAGTTTCTTCAGTAAATCCAAAATCTGTCAATATTAAATGCAGTATAATTCCATTTGGATTTTTTAACGGCCAGATACACCAACGAAGTTTAAATTTAACAGGAGTTTGATTTAAAAATGTCCATATTATAGAAATAACTGAATCGTTTTTTTTTTAAAATTCCGATTAAATTTAAACTTTGTTGGTGCATATGGGCGTAAAAGGTGCACATTTGAAATATTATGCAGCTAAATTGATTCAGAGAAGAAATGATTTTCCGACTTAATTTGTATTTCTACGGAGGAAAAAAATTTTATTTAGAGGGAGTGCGAAATTCCATCCCTGAATCAATCCGCTGTATGAAATAAAGCATTGTATACTACCGCTTACAAGTTTTGAAAGAACGCCAGCCTCTAAAAATTCCTGTCCAATCAGAAGCTTGCGTTGAACCAATAACAGCTATTAAAATGAACAAAGTGAGTGAAAACATTCTTTCCATAATTAGCTCAAGTTTAGAAAAAGGGTCTGATGAACTTGATTTCGATTTTATTTTTCTTTAATTTTGACTTTCTCGAGAATTTGTCGTACTGGCTTTTACAGATCCAATCGGTTGCTTTATTAAACTGGGCATGAATTTCCACTAGCTTTGCATTTTATTCATGGCTTTTAGAATTCTATGGTATATACTAAGAAATGAAATAAAAACCGTTTATAAACACCAAAAATTAGAATGTTCCCCTTCGTATTCCTATTTCTCCTATTAAGTTTCTATCGCTGATAATATTATGCGACATCCATCTCCATAGTAAGCCTTGAGGCAAACCTTACTTTAGTTAAGTTTTCATATTAATGAAATTATGACAATAAAATTAAAAAATTCCGGAGGATATTTTTGATTGGATTAGTTACAAATGGTGACCTATGACCTGAAACGGGTTCTGTGCTCATCTTTGTTTAAAAAAAATGAATTTGCTAAAGACAGCTTTCCTCTTTTATTCCGAATAGTTAAAAATGGCGAAATCCTGACTTTCGAGGACGATTCCCTTAGGCTTCTCAAAATCAACAAATAAATTGTCCTAGGGATTTTCCAAAATTTTTCATGGTTCGCTATAGATGAACAGAAGAGGATTGAATTGAGAGATTTAATCCAAAAACAGGGTTAAAAAAAACCATTGCCTTGACTGAAGCAAATAAATCTGTATGATTGAGTTGTGCAGAATCGCCTTTTTAGTTTGATTTCGGAAGCTAATCTGTGATCCTTCAAAAAATTTATCTAAAAGCGACGATTTTCGCGATGCTTTTTTGATAGGAATTTTACCTTCCGCACGACCTTAAAGGAAAAACTGTGTAGACAGAGAAGTTCGAAAGTCCAGGTGGCGTAAGCTGGGTTCAGGATTCCCTATGGTAGCGCTTTATTAATAGCGCGAGCTATTCATGCATTTCCCTCTGTTAGTCTGTCCGGCCGTCCTTTCTGGCATCAGTTTCTCAGCAACCCCGTCATCGGATTGACTTCTTTTGTATGAAAGTTCCTTAGGGTTCCGGATTTTGTGTCAAGAAATTTTATAGCGATCGGTGAAGTTTTAAAAATTTTCGATTTTTAACCTATATGTGCTTGCGAAGCATATGGTGCATATGATCCATATATATGCCTATGTACACACCCCCATACACACCCAGTACACCACATATAATTCATAAAAATTACAGAAAATGTCCAAAATTCATAAAAATTACAGAAAATGTTTAAAATTCATAAAAGTTACAAAAAATGTCCGAAATTCATAAAAGTTACCGAAAATGTTCAAAATTCATAAAAATTACAGAAAATGTCCGAAATTCATAAAAATTACATAAAATGTCCAAAATTCATAAAAACCATGCAGAAAATGTCCGAAATTCATAAAAATTACAGAAAATGTCCGAAATTCATAAAAATTACAGAAAATGTCCAAAATTCATAAAAATCATACAGAAAATATCGAAAATTCATAAAAAATTACCGAAAATGTCCAAAATTCAGAGAAATTTCATAAAATGTTCAAAATTCATAGAAATTATAGAAAATGCCCAAAACTCAGAGAAATTTCATAAAATGTTCAAAATTCATAGAAATTATAGAAAATGTCCAAAACTTATAAAATTACAGAATGTCCGCTAGCGCTATTACGTATACTAGTGTTTGCCCTGTTATATTGTTTCTAGCCAAGAACGCAACACTGTGCTTCAGGAGCAGATAAAATGGTAAAATGCTAATTGCAATTTGGCTTACTCAATATCCGCCAAGCCTTCGTCAATATTATAGCCATCAAATTATTGGGAAGATGGAAAAGTTCTCTTCAGTTAACCGGATATGGTGGAATTAGTAGAGCGGAAAATGAAGAGCTCTTTATTTCCTTCTCGACATCTCGTCCTTCCCTAAATCTGTTTTTCCTGATCATTAGTTGTAATTAAAGGTGTGACTGGATCCTCCAGGTTTGGTTTTAGATTTCGTGCAGATTGCAGAATGAGCTCTTATTTCTTTACTGCTAGTGGGTTGCTCAAACTACTATCTCTCGTAAGTAAATTTAAAAAAGGCTTGAAAATTAAAAGTTTTTATTAATTAAGTATTTTCAATGTGTAGGTGGTCGGTGCTGTGAGCTATGGCCTAGGAATATACAGCTACGACGAAACAATTGTACAAGAAGAATTTTTCGTTCGAGCAATCCAAGCATCTTTAATTATTTCTCTCGTGTATTTCGGAATTTATTTAGCAGCTTCAGAAAAATTGGAGTCTTCTGTTCTAAATCGAGCAATCGTAAACTCACCTCACAAAAATATTTATTTTTTTTTTACTGAAGATTTAATTTTGCTTTTTCTAAAACAGGATATTGGATTTCACATTACCGTTTGGTGTGACTGTGCTTCTGGCTGGAGGTCTCATCATCTACTCCGCTGTAGATATTGAGCATACCTATTGCCCGCTAATTTACACCTACCATCCAGAACATTTTTGTCAGCTTTACGGAGCAAAATTATCAGCCGGGGTAAGAAACCCAGTTTCCTGCTAAATGTCAAGTTTTCGTTTATGTATGATTTTTATTGCAGATCGCTTCTCTTTTAAATGGAATGATTTACTCCATTATTGCTGCCACAGTTTTCATTTCACACCCTTACGTCGAGCGAAAGACACATCGCATACCTCCTCCTTACTTCATACCAACAGTCGATCCTTACAAGCGTCAGAATGGACCACGCACTTTCTACTACGGAATGTAATCCGGAGAATAAAAACCAGAAAAAAAAAAACTAGAATAAATTTTTTTTTAATTACAAAATACCGTAGTGCGGGGTGAGAAGAGACACCGACACCCAAGTAAGGCTGGTAGACTTTGATGACAAACTGAAAGTTTTCAGGGTCATAGCATTGGAGGGGTCCCATGCATTTATTTCAAAGTTTTCGAAAAATTATTTTCCCTTAAGTGCTGAAGCTGCTTCAGCGTCGAACTCGAAAAGTAGGCTTGAGGCATATTTTCCGTTTTACTGGTTTTTAAGGGCTTTTGGAAAAAATTTGTTGCTGTAAACGCAGTACAAATGCACCGAAGTCCTACCTCCCCTTGGTAAGGAGCTGAAAAAGCTTGGTCCAGTTGAAAAAGACTCTTGCTAGCCCTATTTTCGCGTGCATTACACTCCTTGCTAACTTAAACTTGTCCAACCCCACTCCGCGGTTACTGGATCACCACTTTTTTCCTGTTTCAGAATTTTAATTCAATCCATATTTTTCTTTGTCAACAAAAAAAAATAGGTAAAATGAAAAATGAAAAATAAATAAAATCTTTCAGGTGGATTAGGCTTTATTTAGCTCGCTGTTATTACAAAACGAGGCTTCTGGTACATCCTTTCCTAGTTTATTTTTTCTGTGAGATTATGCAGTGGATGACCTTCAGGGCCTCAAATACAAAGAGATAAAGATTAAAAAGTTTTACTGCTATAGTGCATAGCGTAAACTTCAGTAGTAGTAATTTCCCTTCAGCTAATCGACTGCTGCTGACAGACAGACATCTCAGTATTTTAGATTTCAAAAATGGCGAAATCAAATTCGAAATCCTCTGTAGCTAGTCGTGGGAGTGTTGTAAACCATAATTACACCAAGAAGTCAAAGGATCCAAACGGTTTCAAAACTTTCAAGGATTTTTATCCGTTCTACCTGGGTGAACACACAAATCAAATAAATCGACGTCTTCATCTTGTTGCCAGTACAATAGCCATTATTCTCCTGGTCACGGGTCTCCTTACTGGAAAGTACTTTTTGATTCTTGTTGGACTCGTGCAAGGCTATGGCTTCGCTTGGATCGGACATTTCTTCTTTGAAAAGAACAAACCAGCAACTTTTGAGTACCCAGTCTATTCAGTAAGACCAAACTTTGACTTTGATTAATCACAAAATTTCCCATTTTCCAAAAAATCGATTAACCTGTTTTTTCTATTCTAGTTTCTTGGAGACTTTAAATTACTTTCAGAAGTTTTCATGGGAAAGCGACCTTTCTAAAGAAAATATCAGGAGAATCATCGCTCATCCATAATTGCAAATATTTTCTTCATCCTTACTCCCCCCACCCCCTTCTCCTTGCTCGGCTTACAAAATTAATTTACGAGACCATTACCATTAGTTTCAACAAATTTCAATTTTATCAAACCACACTGGAAACAAATAAAAAATATTTTTCTAAAGAGTTTAAAAGAAAAATCAACGCTTTCTTATTACTTCCTACTCTATTCTAACTTTCTATTCTAACTTTCAGCAACTCTGAAACATCTAAGTGGCGAGTATAAGGAAAAATGCTACCCACTTTCGGACATGACGAAGGCTACACAGAAGCAACTATCCGAAGACCATTTTCTTAACGGGATAGATTCCTCCAAGCAGCAAATGCCTGTCGCTACTGGCCGACTGGACGTGGGATTTTTCATAATGCAGATAAGACTTTCCTTGTTTGGGTCAATGAGGAAGATCACCTTAGGATTACTTACCTGGAAATGGGAACAGTTGTTGGCAGTCTACCGGCGACTCGTTGGAGGTAGATTGAGTTTCGGCGATTCTCAAAGACAGGCTTAATTTAATGCTTGATTTTTAAGCCAAATCGAAATTTGGTTACGGCGGAGCCCCCATTACTAAATTTTATGAAGTGTCTAGGGGTAGTGGCGATGGCGAAGCCCTCTCATTCCATGATTCGGCTAATCGAGGATGGTGATTTGGTGAACCTGAGCTTCGGTGAACTGAAACGAATTTTCCGTTCAGCGATTTGGGTCCAAACCGAGATTTCCTTTAACAATGAGAAATTAAAATTACGTTTCATTCTGGTCGGCAACATAGAAACTCAATAAAGGATTTGGGACCTAGCTCCTTTGCCAATTTGGCAGTAAAGCATGTCCGAAGTTTAGGGAGCTTTTACTGCGAATCTAGTTTTCTAATTGCTCATTTAACAGTTAACCTGGGCCGGAGGAAAAATGTTCAGAAAATTCTCCGACGACTTTCAAAGAACATTTCTCCTAGTTTTCAGATTTTTAAGTTCAGTATTTTCAAAATGAGACACTAGAAAACTTTGGCAAAAGCTCCCTATACTCCGGACATTGTTTACATTTAATGCAAGCTATACTAGCAAGAAACAAGCGAAGTTTCAGAATTTTAGGGTACATGGGCGAGTAACAGTGACCTGACGGGTTTTGGATTGAAAAATGAGTGTTCCTAATATGGTTTGTTGCGGTGTGCAACTAGCGATTTTCAACGCTTACTGACTTTACCAGCCAACGTACTTTTCTTGGTCAGAGCAGGCCTTCCCCTATTCCGCTTTTGCCCTATGGCATGGGAATGTGCTTATCAGCGGCATTGAAAGACACCCTTCCCATAAATGCCCGCAATAATGCTACATACGAGATAACACTGATAATTTAAAAACAGTTTGTGCAAGTGCAGGTGGACTTTCCGCACTCATCCTTTCTATCTGTAGTTTCGTTTATTTTTTATCTGAGTGAATTCCTATCAGAAATTCAACTTTTTTATCTTTGAATTAAATCATTGCCAATAAAAACCATCCTTGTCCAAGCAAACAAAATCAATGCACTTACAATTGTGTTCATCCATTAATTCTCTTGTACTAACTTGGAGCCAAAGAGTACCATAAAGTCTTCTGTATATTCGGGACAACTGTCTGCAAAAATCGTAAGTGCATTTTCATGAGACATTTGTTGCATCCAGTGTTCTACACCACAACTGACCACAACTAACCACATCTACAACCACAACTTGTGGTTGTAGTTCTGGAAGACCACAACCGCAGCCAAGATTTTCGAAGCCTAAACTTGTGGCTGTGGTGATGGCTACTCCCCCGGCTCTGGTGCCAAGTTGTGGTTGTAGCTCCTCCCCCAGTTGTTATTTTAAGTTGTGGTTGGGTTGTGGTTGTGGTGGGTCTGCACCGGTGGTAGTGGCACCACAAATAAAATGTAGAACACTGGTTGCATCGTTTTTACCTAATCAACTTGTTCCGTTTGTTTTTGCAGTTCGTTTCCTTTGGTAGTCACTAAGCCACTGTAGACTTCTTTTCCCATCACATCTTTCAGCCTTGCCACAAAATTTTTCTTGGTTGCTTTAAATTTGGATCTCTTGTGGTAAACGACAACGACACATTAACATTTTGAAACCTGTGCCAGCTAAAATTGACTTCAAATTCACCTGATTTCGCTCAAATCTTGCAGGGTAATGTTTTAGAGCATTATCTATAAGTTGACACCTCAAACTTGTCCTTTGACCCCAAAAATGTTAGTAGAGGCCAACATCAGCTTTAGGGCTTGCAAGGTGTCCCTGGAAAGCTAATCTTATAAAATCAAGTGTTTTTCAAAACTTTTGCGGGATTAGCGCAGCATTCACACCGAACTCACACTTTTACGCCAAAGTGGGCCCAAATTTAAAATACTCGAGGCATTTTTAATTTACACCTCTCCCTTTCAAAACTGCTGTTTCCCTCAGAATTTTCAGGGCCGGTGCGAGCAAAAG
>JABASM010001447.1:0-14544 GCA_019776545.1 Brachystomella parvula | reverse complement strand
TAATTGAAGGTGAAGGAAGGTGACTTTGAAAGCTTTGGCGTGTAGGTAGGCGATTTTGTTTAAAGATCCTCCTATCTTGGCTGGTTATTAAACGAAAAGAAGAAAGGTAATCATCATCACCACTCTCTTTCAGATGGATTTGTCGGCATTTTTTTTGTTTTTCTTCAATTGTCGAAAATGATTATATTATGTAGTTACTAATTTTTTGTTTTTTATTATCTGCAGTGATGAGCTGCACTGGACTACTGAGTGGAAATCTGTTCAGGATCATATGATATTTATCACGTCATATATCTTATCACCACCTGCTCATAATTAATCGGACATAAACTCTCTACTGTCAACGGCACTGAAAAGTAAGTCAAAAATACTCTCCTCGTTGAATTTGACATAACAAAAAATTTCTTCCTTGACTAGGACTGAAGATTATTCTTGACTTCACGCCCTTTATTTACAGTATACTAGAGGTACTGATTCAGGATTCCAAGCAGAATCTTAGTAAGTTGATTATTTTGGATGCTTCATTACCCAGTTATACTGTTTCCTTAGATTATTTCGAGGTATCCTTCAAAAAATCAGCTTCCAAAAATGGTGACACAACCGAAGAAATGGATAAGTGCTGTCCAGGTTGCGCTCATCTTGACCCTACTGCAGAATGATATATTCTGTCCAGAAGACTTACAGTTAGATCTCAGCAATGTCACCAACAGCAACAACACATTTTACGATAGTTTGGGAGTTGCAAATGACGTGAATACAATTGATGGCTCAGCCTACTTCACGCGCACAACCACCTATCACCAACCGAATTCCCGGAATTTGACATTTCCTCACTTGTCTGCCAAGCAACTTGAAGAACCAGGGGACATTATCTACAATGAGACGCGAAATTGGATTCACGATGATGGAGCTTACTACCGTGCTCGAATCGTTGAGGAACTACAAAGACTGAGCGTCCGAAGATACAGCGCTTTGCCAAGGGATGTGGCCAAGGCCTCTTTGGCATTTCAAAGTGTAACAGCTTACCTGCTAAATAATACTAATAGCAATCAAGTTTCGGATTTCTCAACCATTGTCCCTGAACCGCCAACAACTTCATCACCGTTTGAATCCGCTTCTCGTCCACACTCACCACTACGTCCTCCTCGAGCCAGAGAAAGCGAAGAAATTCTCAATGAGCAACCTGTGATTTCTGAAGAAGAGACTGATGATCTTGACTCTTTTCTACTGGAGGAAATGGAAGAAATTTCTCGCAATTACAAAGACGCTTCACCCTTTCAAGATTTGTTTGATGTGGCTCGGTCGGCGGATATCTCGATCCTTCAAGAACTTCAGCAGCAATTGGAAAACGAGAAAATAACTGGAGACAATCCATTTCCTGAGCCCGAGTTCGATTTCTCTAATTTCAACCTTGAAGCTCCTACAATCAGCGAAAAGTCGGAATCTAATTTGACCCAAGGAAATACAACTGTGGTAAGTCTGATTTTTTAATATTTGACAGATCGCTTCGCTCGTTTTTATTTTACTTTACCATCTTTTTTCACCTCACTTCCCTGTAGTCATTCTCGATTGCGTTGTTTTGTTGTATTGAAGAATGAGTTATTTTGAAGATTATTGGAAGAGATGCCTCTGGAGGTTCAGATGATAAAGATCAGTAGTTGTGTAAGTAATGTAGTCGGAGTTTAATAACATGGTGATCTGTGGGTCTCCATCTCTACATCACCATACACAATATTGGTTCTTTTTTTTTTGTTGGAAAGGACTAGGATTTGACAGATAAAAGAAGGATGAGGTAGGAGGCTGAAGATCAAGAGAAAACAGTCGAATGATTTGTGAGGAGTTGAAATTAGGTAATTGTTGTGCTTTTAGGCTCGATTGTGGTATTTGGATGTATGCGGTCCTCTGTCTCTTTTGTCCTCTTCTATTATGTGGACATCGCTAAAAGGAAAGGAGTCAGTCGTTATCTCTGAGAGACTTTATTCCGATTCATTTCAAAATGACAAGAGCTTCCATCCTCTTCTGACCCCACCACCAATATCTTTCTACTCGGACACCTTAGGCTCATTTATCAATTCATTGTCACACCTTCTGCTTTCCTTCGTCATCCACTACTCTCCAACTCTCTGAGCATCATTAACCTATTTACATATCAAAGTAAACTAATTTTTTCAATCCTATGGCATCTTCCCCGAAATCTGTAATTTCAGTGTTCCATGTACATGGAAATATCTCCAGGCAATAATCAATTTAATACAATGTTTCCATGCGTACGCAATATTCAAGCGCAATATGCAAGTACAGAAAGTTCCCCGTTTTTGAATTGTATTGTCCACAAGCCAATGAATCGCAAATTCACAATTTCTTTTATCATCCAAGGCCGACACTGCTATTTTCATTTAAAATAAAGTAAAATATTTCAGCTTTACTATGCCTCATCTCTATCATCTCGTCTTTTCGTTATTTCCAGAAATAATTCTTGTCAATTTTCATAACCTTAATTAATCCAGTTTCAAATATGCCTTGTAGGGGAAGATCAAAATGTTCGGTTGGAAGAAAGGAAAGCTAGTTCAGTTTTTTTTTGTTCTTCCTGACATGGTTTCTGTGGACTAAGGCACCGTGTAGCTAAGAATTTTACAATATGATCCCTGCTGTGGCTTAGGATATGCCTTTCCTTGAATCCGATCCTATCACTACCATACCAGCGCCATTCTTTTTAATTTTGAGAGGACCTACTGGTGATATTTATAGTACTTCGAGAGACTAAAACCTTTTTCTTTTGTTCTCATTAGTTGCATATGGTTGGTTACGTAATCATGTACCTTGACGGACTAGCAGCCATTTTATTTACCAAAGAATTGCTTTTCTCTGCCTCCCTCCCTGCTTTTCCTTCGTATACAACTCCCTCATAGCCCCTAATAATAGTTGATTCCTGTCTAATAATGGGAACGAAAACAGAGATTTTAATTCCTAAATATTTGGCTATGTTTTGATAACAATGAGGATTTTTTAATCAGTTAATGAATCAGACCGATATGATCAACTTAAAAAGTAAAGTAGAAGAAATCTCATCATCATTTAACAACACAGGAGTAACGGATTTAGTAAATAGAGATGAGATTGCAATTTTACCTTTTTTATTCTTATTTTTCATTTTATAAGATTCATCCTTCGTCTAAAAAATTCAACTTCCAGGTTCTCACCAATTCACAAAAATCATGCTTTGTTTGCAAATAAATTTTTTTTGATCCCGGCTTATTTCATATTTTTCTGTATAATTTAGATAAAAATTTGTCTTTTGTAAGTTCCAGGATTGGTGTAAGGTGGTTCAGCCTTAATTTTTTGACAGGAATTATTTACGACATGGATAATCTGTTTAGATGTTCCTCCTCCTAATGTTCTACATCCGTATATTCACCCGGTACCCTGTACCGTTTCGTTCGTATCTACTTGGGTACACGGGTGTGGGATTTACGACTAATGATTATCCCCATCATTTGAATTTCTTAACTCTTTTGTTAGGCTAAATTGGGGTTTAACGGGAAAAGTACTGGACTAGAATTTTTAGTATATTCCTCTTTTCTCACACCTTAAACAGGATTCACAGTCCTTAGTTCCAGATTTCATATTTACTGCTCTCTAGCAGATTTATGAACTGGTCAGGTGGATAATCTTGAAATTGACTTCGTTTTTTCGTGTTCTAATTACAGACTGTCAACGATTTGGAGCCCTTTATTGGTGAGGATCTTGTGTTCAACGATGACTCTGAAGGAGCTGCTGCATTACCACTTTCCTGGCCCGGAAATTCAGGAAATGGAGCCTCGGACATGGAATTTACATCTGAGGAGCAAAAGGCGCTGCTTGAATCTTGTGGTGAAATTCAGCAGCGTAATTATGTAAGTCATGACGCCCCATGGAACTAAAATAATTCTTGTTTAAAAGTAATTAGCAGAGCGGGGAAGTGTTTTGCAGTGGGGAAAGTCTAGAACGGACTCGAAAAGTATTTAACTTTTGCAAGCATTTTCTGCTTGGAATTAAAAAGGGATTGGACTCTAAATCATTTGAAACCATAGAAAATAGTTTTAAAAATTCTTTGAGTAGTAGGTGTGCTTGACATGAAGTCAGGTTATTATTAAAAGATTCTTTCAGTCGGTTTCACCTGATATTGTATAATGTGCTGAAGTGGGGTGGAAAGGAATTTTTCTTTGGACTTTTAAGTGCTTTGAAATACCAAAGTAAATGCATGGCTACCCTAATAATGCCCAATAATACAAATTAGGTAGAGGATAGAAATGAATTTGAGGGAATTTTCTAACTAATAAATTATCATTATGCTCTTTGATTCATAGGATACGCTTGACGTTTCTGATGAGGACTTGATGGATGCCATTGCTCCGCTCGCTATTCACGAGGGTAAGTCCGCTATCTTTAGTGTATTTTTGGCTCATGTGTCAGTGATCTTGGAGGGGAAGATGAGTAAACTACAAAGATTTTTTTTTCTATCATTATATCAGTACTTGCTTGGGTTCGGTTAGAATTGAAATTCCAATGAGATGAATTTCTTATAAAAAATACTGTCGGCTTGAAAATGAGAAGGAAAAATGGAGGTTAATTAAAAGAAGGAAGGTATTAATATAATCGAATCATTCGAACGGGGTAAATCTTGATAATGGAATTGACGTGGAATGGACAGGAAGAGAGGTCGGACCTTTTTTGTTATGTAGCCGTTCCTCAGAATTGCTTGGAAAGAAACTTGTTGAAAGTTGGATTGGAAGAAATAAGAACTTCATCTTTGAATTCACTGAAACATTTTTCTCTTCCCAAGGTAGTCATTATATTGAAAGCTCCTCATCTCTTCCAACAACAGGTCGTCTACTAGTTTTGTTTAAGAGCTTTCACTAATATTTCCCCACCGTCCGCATGCTTTTTTTTTTGTTTACATTTTCCTCGGATTCCTTTCTTAGAAAGGTGGTAAAATAATAATCTTTTTCAATTTGGGAAGGACGTCTCTCATCACTTGACTTTTTAAGTTCTCTATCTCAAGTGTTGACTTGACATCTGACATGAACATTCTTATTAAGTGGACAGGTTTCGTTCTCGTACAACCATTTTACCGCTAACCAGGACTCCACTGGCTTCCCACACCATTCTCAATTCTATTATTAATTTCAAGATGTTTCAACCATGAAATGCGGAAAAATGAGTCATGTTTTACAAATCTGAAAAAAAAATCTGGTGATAATTTGTAATTTGGAAGATGCGTGCAAGGCACGCTGATTTACTAGCCCGTGAAAGTGAAGAAGATAGTGGGAGATTAAATCAGTAAGAAAGAATCCCGTTTTCAAAAATTCTGTTTAAAAATCTTAATATTCAGGTGGTGCTGTCATGCCTAAGCTTGCCTGCTTTTCGTGAAAATTAAGTGTGAATTTAAGCGTATCTTCCTGCACGAGTTACCACAGACAAAATACTAAAAGATTTTTCATTTAAAGTTGAGTCAAGGCTTAAATCTAGTTTCTAGTGGCCGTGGCCGATTTGATTGTCCATGGATTCTTGAATCTTGAGTAGGGGGATCTTTCTCTCGACGGTTACGAAAAAAGTTCTTAAAAAACTGTTCCGCCGATTTAGTCTATTACTTTTTAAGATTCTTTTTATCCTTTCTTTGAATAGGGCATGATTCCGCTCTGGCTGTTATTGTTGAGCTTGTTTTTCCCTTAACCAATCAGGGTGAAACTTTTCTTCTCTTCCTAGCCTCCATGTTTTTCAGGAACGGCAGGGCGTCAGGAGTGGTGATTGTTAGGATGGGCTAGGAATAAATTCAATCAGTAACCTATGCGTGAGTGAATCCAACCAGAATTCAGAATTTTTTTCTGACGAGTCCGAATCATTTGTCATAAAAACCATAATTAGTACACCATATAGGTTAATCAGGCTGATTGTATCACGTTACGCAAATCGGAGAGCCAGGGAGTAAGTACTTTTTAGAGTAGAGTTCGGTCTCAAATTTTTCTTTGGGAAATGGAAGAGAAATGAAATAGTACTGGGGGATTTAGTCATTTTGGAAATTCTTTAGTGATATTTGAATTTTTCGAAGGAAAAATCGTAGACTTTTTAAAGCAGTTGGCGTTAGGTAGTTTTCTTCTTCTTTCTTTTCCTGAGCGTTTCTGTTTAATTTCTTCGTATTGTTGTCAGTGAGCTGGAAGCACTAGGCCGGTGATTAATGAATTTTCACATATCATAACTCACCTTTTTGACATATGTGTGCTAATGGTTTGGCGTTGGGTGGGTTAGAATAGGAAGAAGGTGGGTTGAATCCTTCGGATAGCTCTGTTGCACGGTTACATGACCGTGGCCTTTTTCTTAGGATCAGTTCTGCATGCCGACTTTTGGAAATTATGGCTGCTAGAGTACTTGAGAAGTTGGGTAGGAAATAATCGTATTTTTAAATCCTAGAAATTTCTCTTGAAGATTCGAGCTAACCCAGCTATTCATTATTTTGACAATTTTCGTAATGGATGAGTCTAGATCGCATGATGAGTTGTGAAAGGTGCTTCATTACTAGCTGCTCGATCTTAAAGTATTATGACATGGTTGACGTTGGTTAATTTTGCCGTTATGGATTACCCTCGGAATGATAAGCGACTGATAAATCCACCCTCGCTATGAGTGAATCTGAGATGATTTGCTCATCTTTTAGTGATTACCGTTCTGAATTCTTAAGAAGCTATCAAAAATTGGTTATTAATAGTAAAGGTTGTACAATATGGGAATGAATCATTTATGCATAGCCAGGTTGAGATGTTAAGAAAGGGTGAGTGGTAGAAAATATAGATTTTGGAGGACACCCTACTTACTCTGATAATTTAAAAAACAAGGGGATGAAGGAGGGGTGGGATGCCTTTTGATAGGAATTCTATGGAGTCCTTTAACGGACGAACTTAAGTGAGCCTGCTGTGTTTTTTAATAATAATCGTAAATATCAAGATCAGAAATTCAGAATGGTTCTCTCAATCTCCTACAGAGCTGAAGATTATTTTCTGCCATGGAAGGAAGTAGGGTTGGATTCAATTTTTCCTTTGGACTGATGATAGTATTCTGATGCAGAAGTTTAGCAACTGGGTCTCCGCCTTTTGCTCCCTTCCTAAACACTAAAAAAGAAAGAGAGATGAAATTGTTAAGCTTCCGTGCCATGATGGGAAGACCAAAACCAACCACCACCCATCCCTGACATGACTTGCAAATCCTTTTTGGAATCATGATCATCGCATCTTCATGAATCCTCTATGTCCGAGCTTTACCTCTCACTCCCATTGTATAAGGTATTAAGCCTCAAATCCAAAATTTATAAGCAGATCCTGTCTCAAAAGTACTACTATGAAATTATTTGTGGCTCTAAAATGAGTTGAAGAAATTTTGAAGTTGAATAAATTAATCCTTGATGAATTATATATAAATATATATATTATATATATATATATATATATATATATATATTAATATATATATATATATATATTATATATATATTATATTATATATTATATATAAATAATAAGTAGTTTCGTGGGGCTGATTCTTCTGAGCTTTCTCCAGCCCTGGATTAGTTTACAGAATGGTTTTCCAGAATTAAAATTTTTTAAGGGAATTTTCAGTTATGGTGGTGCAGGATAGAAAAAAATTAACACGCAGGTTAAGGGCTTTCTCCACGTCCTTGATACATTCTCGAATCCCAACTTGCAGCAAGTTAAGGTGTACTATATGCTATGAATCTTCCAGCCAATATAAGTATATTGTCGTCGGTATATCCCGGATTTACCTTGACTCTGACTTTGTTCAAATGACTTGTCAAAAAAATTTCTGTTTAACTGATTCAAGTGAATGAATTACGTGGCTTAGTTTTTGTCATTATGACTCGGTAATATTTCTCGTAGTAAAACGTAAAATTTCTCTCTAAGGTGGGAATGATAGAAGCAGTTTTTGAATTTTGCAGTCAGTAAAGTACTGTTATTATTATTATTGTTATTATTATCACTAAATAAGGCAAAATTTCTGTTTTCCAAAATTCAAGTAGAATTTCTGCGTGCATATTTTCTGACAGGTAATTTAGGTATTTTGCTGTACTAATTTATTTATTAGCTTGAAAGGTGAACGACAATTTGCAAAATTAGTGAAAACTGGACACACGGATCAGCTCGAACCCACAATCCAACAAGCTTGTTAAAAAAATTATGGTTGAATTTGTGATTTTTTTTCTTCAGTTTTTAAGTTTTCATGAGTCATTTTGAAAATTCCACATACTCATCAAGGCCTTCGCCTCTAAGTTAATGACTTTAAATCGTATTTTGAAAAAAAAGACATGTGACATGCATTTTTTTTTAAATGTTTGCCAGTATTTGGCTCCTCCTCCTCCTCCTCCTCCTCAACACTCCCTGTGTTAAAAGATACCCTCCTCCTCCTCCTCTTCCTCAACACTCCTTGTGTTAAAAGATACCCTCCTCCTCCTCCTCCTCCTCATTTTACCCTCCTCCGAAAACCCTCCACGAATTCGACCTCCTCCTCCTCCTCCTCAACACTCCCTGTGTTGAAAGATACCCTCCTCCTGCTCCTCCTCATTTTACCCTCCTCCGAAAACCCTCCACGAATTCGACAAGTCAGCCCAGTATTTTTTGCTCGGTCCGCTCCCCAGAAAAGTCCGAAAGTCTCCTCTATATCAAAAATTGCAAGACGGGAATTTTCAGAGGGTGCTCGCTCCGAAAATTTCTATCTTGCAATATTTTCGTATAGGATTTTTTCTCGGAGGAAATTTTCAGCTGAAACCTGCTTGCGTTTTGTGGCTCTGGAAGGCTTCCTGACATCCTGACCTTGTATCGAGGGGTGTCTTTACTCTAAAGCTTATATATTTGTAATGGCGGAGTAGGTGGGAAGTAAAACATTTTTTGCAAGTGCTTATTAGTATGTTCGTCTTACAATCTGTAATCTTGATAGTTGTTTGTATGATTTTTGTACTTTCAGTGCTAATAGCATTTAAGTTTTGGTACAGCAGATACAGACTGAAGATCAAACAATGTGTCTTATTTCTGAACCACAATAAGATTTTACTTTCTTCAGACAGGAAACAGGAAACTTTGTTGTTTCAAAGAAAATACAAAATCTTTTTTGCGAGACACGCATTGGTAAACCATTACATTTGCACTGCTTTAGGACTCATTTTAGTCCAGCGTACATCGCAAATGACTCCTGTTAAGTCTCGAACTCTTGACTTAAGCTTTTAGTTTCACTTGGGAATTGTTATGATTGTTTATTCCTTATTATATTCAACGATGAACGGTCATCTGTCACCACTCTGTCAACAAAATATTTTAAGATTTTCAGGTGCTTCCATTATTCTCGAAACAAGAAGCACTTGAAAAGGTAGTTTTGCTCCCAGCCACTTACGTTTCCCCCAGAAATGCTATAAATACGAACAGAGCGATAAAATGAATCCGGAAAGATGCGAAATTTAAGAACTGGTATATTGGACTAAATTCTTGAAAAAGTATGGCACGCCGAGTTTTCTTGTAAAGTTAGACGTCATGTTATGTTTTTGAGAAAAGGGAGTTTCCTTTGTTCCTTGGAAATGATGAACATGGTGGTAGTGGTGAGGATCATCAAGAACAGCGTCGGATCCTCGGATCGACTTGAGGGTTGTTTTTTTAGAAAAAAGTTGTTGGGTCATCCTCAAGCCATTGTGAGTGGCCGATGGAAACAAAGAGTTGAGATTTGGTTCCAAACTTGAATCACAATGGAGAATTTTCAACCCCATACTGACACTCTCGTATTCCGTCACGATCAAAATAGAAAGTTCAATGTTAACCAATCTCCTCTGGAATCCCATTTCATTCGTCTTCCGTCTTCTCAATCTTTTGCTTCCTGTGGTGCTCAGCACCTGTCAATGTTTTAAACTCCGGCCATAAATTATAGAATCTTGGCGGAAATTAAATTTCAGTTTCGACTTTAAACTTTCATGTGTTGGATCAGATAAATTTATTCTAATTTTTGGGATGAACTGCTTAAAAATCTGGTCATTTTGAAAAGTTTTATGGTTTTTGATTAGGATTCCCTTCATAATTTTTTAAAGGAGATTAAATTATGAATGTGAACAAGTAACGAATTTGATTTTTTTTTTCAGGATTTGACGATGAGGCATCTACGAGGAACGTGTCGTCGTTTGTGTCAGCTGATGAGGTTAAGATTGACAGGCGAAGGGGCATCAGTAGTTCAGGTGGTTCAATTTCAAGTCATGATGATCTGCCGAAATCTGGACAAGCTGACAAGGCGGATGGGGTTACACGTACTCGCCGTGATTCAGCCATTGGTAAATTATATCTTTTTGAATCTCTGTTCGTTTTTTTTTAACTCTGGATTTGCGATTTGGTTGAGTTGCTATTTCTGGAATTAGAAGCAACCATTATTGGCAATGGGTTAAGAAAAATTTTGCCTGTGGAAAAGATAAAAATGGCGACTATCAGGGAATGGATTTTTGCCTATCTTCTTCTATATTTTCCTCCGTGTGTAAGATAATGACTAGAATTACATTGGATTGAACCCAGCTCTCTGGCTTCAGAGTTGATTCTTGAAGCTGAAGAAGAGTCAAGAGAGGAAAAATATATAAAATAAATAATGGAGACGAGGGCCTTGGCAATTTTGAAAAGTATTAAGGATGACTATGCGACTTTTTAGAAAAATGAGCGGAGAGACTCACTTCACACGACACAGCATGAGGCTTGAATGCGAGGAACAATCTATTATGATGAGAGCTATTCCTGTCCATCAATTCCCACATCAGAAGGATCTCCAATCAATTCAAGAGAGTAAAATAATGAGAGCCCTCTTTTCTAATTTTATAATCCAAATTATATCATTTCCAGAGGAAGCATATTCTGAATTCTATGGACTTAAAGCCTTGTTTTTAATCAACCCACTCACGCCCATGTTTACAACAATGAGTAGCCGTAATTTAAAATATCTGACCTGATTGGACTCATTCTCATTGAGGCACCAATTCTTCTGCTACTCACGATTTAAAGACAAAAGCGTTTGCTTGAAATTCCACCCGTAGATTTCCCTACGCTGAACATGAAAAAACTTGACTCCTTTTTAGATTGCGGTTAAGCGCTCATCGAATGGTCAACTTTTTTTTTGAATCAAGCAAGATTTAAAATCTGACCTGGAATGTTGCACATTTTTAGATATCCGATTGCTTTAATTTGCAGGATTTACTGGGGAGGAGTTTTTGAATTCATTTTTTGACAGGTTAAATCATCTTCAGAAGATGAAAAAATTCTCTTTTTTTTTTTTTTTTTGGTAGAAAGGGTTGTATTATTGGGATTAAAGGAGAATAAATATCAAGGGTGGGGGTTGATTCCATGGGCTTTTCGGGATATTCTCTGTGGGTTGAAACAACTTTGGAAAATAAGCCTCAGGACTTCCAAAGCTCCGATTGGTTACATAAGTTTTTCCAACCCCCTCAGAGTCAGGCATCCTTTTATCCTCCATTTTTAGTTCCTCATTCATTGGAGAGGGATGAATGATTACTCTTCTCCCTTGAGCCGAAAAAGGGATCCCATAGTCCACCACCACCATCATCATCCCCATTACAGAAGATAGCGTATGGGGGAAAGAGCCCACTCCTTCATCCCTTATGCTCGCTTTTGAAATCAAATGATAATCGTAGTTAGGTGTCTCATCAGTAATGGCCCTCGTCATAGTCCTCTTACTACAAATTTTAAGTGCTATTCAGTGTATATTTTTTAACTCAAACCCAATTTCCTCCAGTAACTCCTGAAGTTGATTAAAATATTTACCGGTGACTTCCCTGTGATTTTCTTTTGTTTTCTAAAATTTACCGAAAGTGGTAAATATATTTATAGTTTGCTGTAAAAGCGCGCTGGATTATCTGAAATGTGTTTGGATTGGCCTCTAAGTGAGCTGTGAAGAACTTGTTTCGTGAGACTCTGCCTCTGGATATAAGTTGGACCTTTTCATTTTTGGTCAGTTCAGTTCACTTGATTTTAGCATTTTGATATAATAATTCTAATTATTACTTGAATTAAAAGGTGCATTTAGAGTAATCGATAAGGAGTAGGGGAGAGTGGGTACAGTTGGTGCATTTTTCAGTTTTCGATTTTTGCTGAAGACAAATATAGGTACAGAATTTTCAAAAAATGTAATTCAGATGTGCCAAACACTTGGCTACTCATCTCGTGTTCAAAGCGAACTTAAAATGTTACGGTTAAAAAATGCCAATTTTTTAAAAAAGTTTTATTTTTTGCACCAACTGTACCCACAGTGGGTACAGTTGGTGCACAGTGTGGGGAGAGTTGGTGCATTTGCAAAAACAGCGGAAATTTGCCGAATATGTTAAGCCACAGCTGTATTTTTTATTTCTAATGCTGAAACAGTTTAGAAATGAAGCTTTTTGGTGATCATGGCTATTCAAATAATAATTTTTTGCCGGATCCTTTGCGTACAGTAGCTCTCTTGGGCTTCTTGGTCACAGGTTCATCTTCCGCTCCATTTCCACCCGTATTCTCGTCCAAAGTTTCCAAGGCCTTAGGTTTTCTTCCTCTTTTTCGGGTGTTTTGGAGTCCCTTGTTTGGAGCTAAGCCCCTTTGCTTCAAAGAAGTTCCCTTGGTTTTCTTGTTCGATTTTGCTTTAGCCCTTTCCTCTTTTTCCTTCGCCTTCCTCTCCTTTGCCCACTCCTCTTCCTGAATTCGATTTCGCACAGGGGTGTCAGTTAAAACCTCAGATTTCTTTGAATTTCTGCCATTTTTTGGGCCGATACGAGGACCAGCTTTGGGGAGCGGCTTCAGCTTTTCCGGATGAATGTGAGGCGTGCCGACAAGCGACGACTGAGGAATTGTTTGTGACGTGGGTTTAGGACTAGCAGAGCTTCCTGTGGCAGTCTCATCAGAGTCTTGCATTGGGCGATCAGTAACGTTTGATGGGGAAAAGTCGGTTTCTGTGAAAATGTCCGGATTTACTGGGAAAATCCCGGAAACAGAAAATCCGGCAGAAATATTGGCAGGAGTAGCTGCTTTAGGAAGCGCGGTCTTGACAATTCCTGGAATGTCATAAATGCTCATAGTTCTCCCAGCATGAGTTCTCATCCATGAGTCACATTCAGTGTGCACAGCCCTTTTAAAGGGGCCATAGACGCCTCTATCTAGTGGTTGCAGCTTGTGAGACGTGTGTGGTGGAAAAGTGAGCAATTCGACACCATTTTCCTTGCAGAAATCAATCACTTCCAACGAGAGATGAGAACTATGGTTGTCCAGAAGGATGAGAATTCGTGCTTCCTTTGATGGTCTCGTATAGGTGACGACATGCTTGATGAGTGCCAAAAATTCAGTTGCTTGCATCCATCCAGTTCCATTGCATGCACCAATACTTCCAGTCGGAGCGTCTTTGAGAAAAAAATCTTTGTAGATTTTTCTTGGAAAAATAAAAATAGGAGGAATGCAGTTTCCTATTGCATTCACAGCCACAGCCATAGTGACAAGGGTTCCTCTTTCAGCAGAAGTCATCGCACCTACTTGCTTACTTCCTCTTCTAGCGATGACACGATTCGGTTTTTGAACAGTCGTAATTCCTGTTTCGTCAATGTTGTAGATAGACGATGGTCCGAAGCCATGTTTATCCATGAGTGCCTTGTATTTGCTGAAAAATACGCCAAAGTTGTGTTTGTTGAAACTGGTAGCTCTTGACAAACTCGTCGCTTGAGGGGTGCGAATCGAATGCTTAGAGTGACGCTTGCGGTATGAGAAGTACCAATCCCGGCCAGCCATTTGCGACGTGTTCCATTTACTTGGGTAATTTAGTTGGGAGGCTCGTGCACACTGGTAAGCCAACTGCCTCACCTCTGTCACGGTCAGACCGAAGTACGAGTCGGCTGCAGTGATCAGGTATTCTTCAAGTTCTGCTTCTTGGACTTCATTAAACACTTTGTTCGGAGCATGGTAGCTCGCGGTATTCTGCTTCTTCTGCTTCTTTAAGACATATCGTCGAAACGTTTGAACTGGTATTCCAGCTTCTATAGCCACAGACCTTACTTTCTTCCCCCCGGTCTTGAATGTCACGTAGGCAGCTTCTATGACCTCTGGATCAACGCCTCGCTCGGTCTTCCTAACGTATGACCTGGGCATCTAAAATTGAAGTGAAATAGAATACTAACGCTAAGGAATACCAAACTTTAAACATATAAGTAAGAACTAAGTATTTCTTTACCTTTATCACGGTTCCAATTGGATGCTAAACATTCGACAATTCACAAAAGACAAGTAAAGTTTTGGATTCACAATAAAAAAACGAATAGAAACATGTAAATGAGTCATGAGAGAGCGGTTAAAACTGCACCAACTCTCCCCACCTGAAGTGCACCAACTGTCCCCACTACCAATTTTTTCAAAAAACTAATTCTTACGGAAACGTTTTGTAGAATTCTAAATTTCTAAAAACGGAGCCCTAATAAGAATACTTCTTTGAAGTTTATTAGTATTTTTTCAAACTCTC
>JABASM010001446.1:0-12238 GCA_019776545.1 Brachystomella parvula | reverse complement strand
ATTTCATTTTTGAAGGAGTCGGACGGACTGAGAAAGTATTGACCCGAGAGTTTGTGGGTGGTGAGTAGTTAAGTTAGAAAGTAGTGAGAGAAAACAAAGTGTAATAGTCGTTTGAAAGGGTCATAAAGCGGGAGTTTTATAGTCCCATTGATGGCTCATTGGGACAGGGAGTGAAAGTCGGACTATTGTTGATTTTCCTTCCTTCTCTTCACACTTCCTTCCCTTCTTGAGAATATGGTTTCCGTCTGGTAGTAGTGGCGTACTGGCGGGGGCCTCATGGCCACCACCCTCATTCCCTGGATAATAAAATGTGAGCTTTAGTGACTCCTTTACGGGCCTTGTGATGGGGTACTTGGGTCACCCAGAATCACCTTCCAAATTACTCCTTTGATTACACTACGCTCTCCTCAATACTTATCCAAGCTCATAATATAAGGAAAATCCTGGAAGAGGATTTCCTTGGATTACCTACTTCTAAATCTCGGATCTAAACAAAGAAAATTCTTATCTCCTTACACGGATTTTTATGACCTTCGACTTCCCGTCTTTGAACTTAACCACATGATACGAAACCCAATGCGTTTTAACCAGAAAATCTTACGCAGATTCTGAAATTTCCTTACTGGCAATTCGGATGGGAGCAAAATTGAGCGAAAATAAAATCTTGGAGGAAATTGTAGTGGCAAATTCACAAAGAAAGGGGAAAAATTGCAATGAAATTTTTTGTTTAAATTACTTTAATCTTGTTAAGCACTGCCTATATTTCTTAAGTGCCAAAGCCTTCACTCAGGAAATTTTCATGGATTCGCATGGTTGGATAGCCAACTTTTTTTTTTGGAAAATTGTATGAGTTAAGATGCCGTCTTAAACCGAGAAACCGAGAAAAAGTACTAATTTCTAGTTTTGTTTTTAAACAAACAAATTTTTGCTAAGCATCGCCGGATTTTCTTAATTAGTTTTTTCATTTACTCATCATACATCTTCTAGAATTTTCTTGCTGAAGATTTTCTTGAGAATTTTAGAATTATTCTCAACAAATAGGTAAATCCGGAAAAAATGCTACAAAAAAATTCTGGATTCTTTTTCAGGTGAAAATCCTTTAGCACTGCTTATTTTTTTCTTTTAAGTTTATAAATCACTCAATTATTTTCTCCGCCCACGCAATTACAACCGACCATATGCAGTGTACATCCCATTGTTTTCACACCTGCAGAACTCATTAGCAGGAACTTGTATTTTTTTTTCTCTGTACATGTTATAACAGGATAAGGCTTTTTACTATGTTTTTTTTTCTTTTCTTTTTTTTCACATCATGCCGGAATGCCTCTAATAGTTGGGAAATGCCTAAAACGTGATGACAAGGTGGAATTGCATTATTCGGAAGAAGGAAGAGGAGTTGATAACATATGTTCCCATTGGAGTGAACATGACAATCCAATGAGTAATGACAGTAACTATTATTATTATTAACATAGAGTCCACGCGGAAATTCAGGTGTATCATTATAACACCTTAAACGATATATTCACATTAGCATAGTCTAATCGCCCAGCAAAAATTCGGGGATGAAGTCGCGGTGATGGCCGCCGTCGCGATGTAGTAAAAGTGGTGAGAGCGTAATCGTAAAAAAGGAGGCGGAAAAGCCCTACTTAACTTTTACACCCATATTTAAACCCGAAGATTTTTTTTCCATAGAATGAGAGGGTAGGGCTGGAGGACTGGAGTCAAGCCTCTTAATTATCATTGTAAATTTTTATAGGTGCAATAATATCTTGTTAGAGTAGTTTGCCTGGATCTCCCTAGTCTAAATTGAATGTTTACTCTAATGGAGTGAGTAGTAAAGTGGTGGAGGTGATAGTTTAATAAAGAGAGAAAAGACAGAGAGAGATTTATTGGGCCCTATTATTCAGATTCTAAGAGAAAAAGGAAATAGGGATGTAATAATTTTTAGGCTGAGTCCAAAAAGAATTATTATTATTACCTATTTATTACCCTAACCTAGGTTAACAACCCTCCTTTTACTATTATTGCCAATTCCTTCCATTTTCTATGAGATTTTCGAGCAATTATTTTTCTACTGAAGTTCCTCGAGTCAAATTTTATAAGCAAGGATTTAACCTTTCAATACTTCATTTTTTGATAGTTGACCTAGGGCCTGGTTTTCTTGAGATTTTGATGGATGATCTATCTCTGCCTTTCCTTCACTTGACATTTTCATGTGTCCAGATCTCACACGTCACTCAAGCTCAATGTCAGTCAGCTGGTTAAGGTTTACTTTTTTGAAGAAACAAAATAGGAAAATAAAAAAGTGAAACTATTTTTGAGTAAAACTCCACCATTTTCTGAATACAAAAGTAAAAAAAATTAATACACGGTATTAAATTAAATAAAAATAGAAAAAGAGTGTCAAGAGGAAAATTCAGGAATTTTTGCTTGCATTCCCTTTTTTCAAACAATTTTTTCGAAGCCAATTTTCACTTGAAAGCTCTAGACATAAAATAAATATAAAAACAGAAAATAAAAAATGAAAAAGCTGCCAAAATGAAAATTCAGCAATTTTAACATGAATCCATTTCTTTGGAAGAAAAAATAATCTTTCCGAAGCAAATTTTTATACCCTGTGAGTTTTTTCTAAAGGGCAAAAGAAAGGAGTGGGTTGCGTTTTCTCTCATCTCTTTTCATGTGTTCTAGTGGTTTTTCCTCCTTTCTTTTGCCCTTTAGAAAAAACTCACAGGGTATATGAAAGCTGTAAATTGACAAAAAAAGCTATCGAGATGAAAATTTAGGATTTTCATGCAAAATTATTTTTACAACCTAACAATCCAACAATAATTTTTTGAAGCAAATTTCTCTAGCTGAAAGCTGTAAATGAAAGAATTTGAATTTCTCTCATGAAATTCCTTTTTCTGACAAAAAAAAAATCAAAAATGAATTGAAAGTGAGTATATGGGAATGAAATTGAGGGCTAATGGATTTCATATTACTGCACAGCAGCGCTCGATTTCCCATACATCTTGCCTGTAGAAATAGAGAGCCTGGGTGTAAGGAATAAGTGGTAGGATAAGTTACCCTGACTATGTTCCATGTTGAAGAAAACGGAAAGTCAAAGCTTCTCGTTCCATCGACGCTTTTATTGATTGAATAGATTTTTCCCCTCGTTTTCTTCTTTCTTATTTTTGGAAGTTGGAGTTAGGAAACGAGCTTCTTTTTTCCTCCTACGCTAACATGAGACAGACCCATTCTAACCAATTCCATCAGAGTGGTATGGTAGACTACTAGGAGCAGCAGTATTGAAGGGAGGTGAGGGGGAGTAGAGAAATTTCCTTGGGATTGAATCCAAGGCAGAATTCTCTTTCCTCGTAGTAATAATGGATGGATACAGGCAGGAGAAAGAGAGGGAGAACTTTCTCCATTGTGTCTGAGGGTGGAGGGAGAATTTTCCAAGTGGGATCATAATGGGAATGAAGGAATGCGCATTATGAGACAGAGAGACTTTCCCTCACACAAACTCGAACTAGGAATGTCAGCTTCAAGAGACAGAAAAAGAAAAAAACAAGACAGTCGTATCCTATGATATTAAACTCATTTGCGTATAGCATTTCAGAACGTGTATCATCATCCCTATCTCCATTCCTCTGGATTCCAGTCTCTTTTCCTATGCTGGAATCTTGAATTCATCCTCTCCTATTCCTATAAGGAAATAGTGTGGAGCGACAGCCAAAAACCAGGATCCCATTTTCAATCCCTAGAAATGGGAAATGGAATTTCTATGGGATAAAAAGCCCATTATGCCGAGCTGGGATGGGAAAATTCCCTTCATCCGTCGTCCTTGCTCTTATGGAATTCTCGTGGTTGGGTATAGTCACCCTGGTTTTTCGCTAGGAGTGAAAACCCGGCAAGAAGAGTTTTTATTAGAAAATACCCTCTCGTCATTTTTTATTATTCATAGTATATGTATGAGAGAAAGAGGATTCTGTTGCTCAGGATTCTGATGCTCATGTTTCTAAAATTTGAAACAGAGAAACAGAAGAGGAGAAAATGAATGAAGAGCTGTGCTGGAGAAAGCACAGGCATAGGGACTAATTTTATGATTAAAATTGGCTGAGTGTTAATGACACATCTGGTCATAATGGACAGCTTGACCAGTAGTCCGAGCCAAAAGCATCAAAGAGGAAAATTACGCGGATTTTCTGCGGTTTTTTTTTGCATCCAGCTGCTACCATAGGCTACAATAGCTGGACGCTGATTAAATTTCTCCTGCTTTCACTTTTATTATTTTGTGGTCAGGGGTCTTTGGAGTTTGAGTTTAACAGTGGGATGATGGAAAGGTCAGAAAAGCAGTAGGGGTGACTTTTTTGAGACTTTAGAAAATGGCTTTCTCCTGATTCCGTGAAGCGGGGTGAGAAGGAACACCCAAACTTAAGTAAGGCGGGCAAGTGTCTTCGGCGAAACTGAATGTAGAATTTGGAGAGGTCGCCCACCCATGTGTGTATTTCAAAATTCCCAATACAAAATTTGACTTTAGCCCTGAAAAGACCGGCGATTTTTTGAGAGCTCCGAGATAGCAGCCAAGCACTTAAAATAATTGTATAACGTAATTCAAAATGGGCTTGACTAAAAACTAGAGAAAACGAAGGTTCTGGGTGGGATAAAAATTAAAAACAATAAATTGGCTATGCTGGAAAGCTTGATGAAAAAAGGTTTGATGCACAATGTGCATCGCTCGGTCCTCCAAGGGTTGAATGCTCATGTGCCTGGGAAATTGTTTTTGGAAAATTCAAGAAGAACACATCGCAGAACTATCTTCCCTGTGATAATATACTGAAAACACTGAAGTCCGTGTAGAAATACGCCTGTTAACGTTTTCGTGCATCCCGTTCCGCCTGTCCCTTCTCAGCCCGCTCCACGGTAATTTATTATTTATTTTTTACACATGTTTGTTCCATTAGAAGGATTTTAAGTGGCTTGCTCCTTTGCCTTTATGATTGTAGGGAAATTGCATAAACTGACTGAGTGGACTGCTCATATCACTGAGTGTATAGGAGTAACGGTGGTTGTATAGGAGAGGAGGTGGTGCAGTACGGATACGGGGAAAGTTAAAGTTGATATTGATTTTTCTCCGTGTGGGATTTCCTCCTCTCACTTTCTGTTTTCTCTTCTTCTCTCCGAGACTACTTTTTTAATCAGGCAAATGGCAATAAAATCGAGCTGGGAGAAAGTAATACCAGAGTGGTTCTCTCCTTCCTCTTTTTTTTCCTTGCTTTCACTCCTCGCCTCCTACTTTTCCTTAGCTACAGTTTGCCTACTGCAAAAACTCTTCCGACTCTCTCTCTGCATTAGAGGTGTATTAGCTCTCGTCTGTTTTTACGCTTTTTTTAGAAAAAATAAGAGAAATGCAGGGAGAGGGAGAGTGAAGCCGAATGCTCAAGTTTTTCTTAAGCTCTCAGCATCCTTGAGAATTTTTTATTCTTGGAAACCTCTTTTCAATCCATTTCCCACAATTTCTGAATTTCCATTCCCTATTTCTGCTTCAAGAAAAAAAAACAGTGAAACAGAATATGTATGGTAGAGTATAGGGAATAAGAAAAATTCTATTTTTTTTCTTCAATGCTTTCAATCTCCCCTTCGCTTTTTTTTTTCAGAAAGCGACTCCGTCCTTCCCTTCCATCAACTTATCATCCATATTCATTGGATGATTGAATAGAGAGCTGAAGCTCTTATTATGCTACATGGCTAATGCATTATATCAATTTCAAATGGACAGAGAAAAAGAGTCATTGTCTGTCCGAGAGAAATTTTAAGGGAAAAAATGGACCATCATCCGTTTTGTCCAGCTTTTGACAACGTTAGAGTTGAAAGCATAGCGATAAAAGCTCAGCTGAACTTTTTTTTTCACCACCTCTCACCTGTCAGACATGGAACACCTTTTACTTTCACCTAAAACTGACGGAAGAGTAAAAATTTAATTAGAAATGGACTAGTTTTCATTTACTTTTAAATTATGGATTCTCTGGGCATGGGAATAAAAATCTGTGTGAAAATTCATTATATTGAATTAGGGGAGTCTGCTGTAATATTAGGACGGGTAGAAGTTTTTGCTTTTGTTTGGAGTCCGTGCAGAATTTTCTATTGTTTGTATTAGGGAGAGATGACGAAGGGATGGTTTTTTTTTTCTCCATGGTAAACATATAATGGACGAAGGGCTCTATGTTTGTTCTCGGTTGTTTAAATCCTGGTTGCTGGGATCCTCATCCGGAGATTTCTCATCAATTGAATGAAGGGTTGAGTGATGCTAGTGTGGTGGAAGTAGTGGTGTAACCCGGGTTTTTTTTCATTGTTCCCACCCGACGCACTTGAAGGGAGAGATTCTTTCAATGGGCGCCAGGGCTCAGAATCAGAATTATCAATAATTATTCTCAGTTTTCCAATTACAGAGCCCTGGATTATATTTTTCATGTTTGATTTTCTCCCTTCCGTACTCAGAAGAGAGGATTAGGATCACCGTTTTTCAAAAATTCATGGTTCAAGCTTCTTTGCGCTTGAAAAAAAAAACTAAGGAGCAGTGAGCGTATAAAAAATTTCAAAAATGCTGAGACGTCTGTTGTGGGGGTGGGTCAAGAAATGGATATTCCATTTCCTCGTCATCATTTCTCTGGGTCTCCTTGCTAGAGACTCCAGTTGTCAACTTTTGACAAGTCCTCTGTTCTGCTACGCTAAATTCATGCTATCTATTTCCTTTTTTCTTCATATAAGCTTTTACTCCCCTCAAAAATCTTCCAGCTCGCTTCCTTCCTTCCTCCGCTCTGTTGAATGAGTAAAGGCTTATTTACTGTGCACTTGAAAGATGTAGGGAAGGGAATGGACCACGTCCAGCGTCCCTATGTCCCATGTCCACTCCTTCAGAAATATTTAATGCACCTCGTCCCTCTGCGTGCGTGCGTCAAAATGTGTGGATTTAAGAATAGCAAATTATTAGGCATTAGCACGGGTGAAAAAATAAAAAGGAAAAGCCTATCATCAGGAAATCATAATTTTTTTATCTCGTAAAAATTTTTTTTGCATGTCAGTAGTTGGATGATTGGATTCCGATAGGAAGGGCTTAGCTTTCGTGCTTTTGATTACCTCTAACCCACCCCCCTATTCCCCCCCCCCCCCCCCCCCCCCCCCCCCCTCACTTTCTTCGTAAATGTGGATAAGATAATAATAATGATTGGAATAATGATGGTCTTTGTGTGTGATGATGACGAGGAGAGAATAATTTTTCCTTGCCTAACCTTTAACACTTGGCTTTGCCTCCTGCCTCTATCACGAAAGTAAGCGGATGAATTATTGAGCCAATTAGGAAATCTCCAGCTCATTTTTTTTACTTCTGTAATTGGCTAAACAATTTTTTTTTCTAAAATTTTAACTCAATTTTTTTTCAAGAAATTTAGTTTTACTTGAAAATTGTTCTTTCTTAATTTTCTTTCTGTTTAAAAAAAGTGTATCTTCTATTTATCTTGATCTGAAAACTTTTTTTCTAAAATTAATTTACACTTGATATCTTTCTAATTAACTTTTTTTCTAGAATTTATTTTTATTTGAGAAACATTGTGAAGAGGATTTTTGGATTTCCAATGGTGCGGAAATAAAGTTTTTTTTGTTGGTGAGTTTTATGTTGACGTAAGTGAAAATATTTCTTTTGGCGAGAGGAAGAAAGTAAGTAGGATTTGCCCAAGTGCTCATAAAACTTCCATTAGGAATCTCCTTTGACAGAGAACTTCAAAGAACTGTGAGAAATTGATGGAAGTGTGGAATTTTTTTTCATGCGGGATGAAGGCTGAAGTGTCGCCGGGTAGCTTAAGGAGAGTCTCTTTCTCTGGCATTTACACTTGCATTCGTAGTAGGAGGGACGACAATGTAATTGTATTGAATGTTCTCATAAAGACTTTCCTAGACGAGCCCGGCCTTTTTTTGCAACCCTTTCCGCGTTTTATGAGACTTAAAATTGAGGATAGACTTGAAAAAAAATACTTCATGTGTACTGAAAGAGAAAGTTGGTAAAAGACTTTCTCGTCATTCTCCTCCGTTTCTTGTGGTTTGAATATTAAATAGATTGAGATGATGAGACGCTTGTTTATGATGCGCTCTTCCTCAAGACTTTCTCCATAAGAGAAATGGAAAGGAAGGATCTCAGCTCAAATTGAGGGAAAGAATCTCCTGGGATTATTGTCATCCTATATTCTCAATTCCTTCCTTCAGAAGAGATGAAATCCGCTTTCAAAAATAAAAACTTTTTGCTATCAGAAAGCATAAAAATAAGGCGGTTCCCTTCATTTTTGCTTTTTTTTTTGTCTTCCCGTATTATTTTTGAAGCCAAAGAAAAAGAATTCGCACAAAGCGAACTCTTATGACTCTGAACAAAAAAACCAACAATTTTTAATTTACTATTTTTTAAGTCTTCATGATTTCGTATTTGTTTTTCAGTCTTTCTTGGAGTAAAAATCTCACGTAGTAAAATCTGGAGTCGAAAATAGAGATCCAAAAATTTTTATCACATCTAAAAAAAAATGTTAAAATATTACCTTTCAGTTCGAAAATTTTCTGCAATATTTTGCACAGGTAAACATTTTCTGTTTATTTTTTCACGAGTAAAAAATCTGTTACAATTATTTCAATGGGGAAACATTTTCTGCACGAGTAAAAATTGTCGCAATATTTTTTCACGGGTAAGCATTTTCTGTAATATTTTGCACCGGGTGAAAATTCACGCATTATTTTCTTACACGTAAATATTTTCTGGGTTTTTAAGGAATCAGTAATTCTGTGCTCCTAAAATTTTGAACCTTAAGTGAAAATTCTAGGAAATTTTCATTAGACTGATGGCTGGAAGATGATGATAATGATTATACATAGGGAGTGACGGGATAATCGGAGGAATATAACGGAGGGGGGAAATCTGCCTAGATATTTCCCATCCCAAGTTGAGAGAGTCGTTTAAATTGGTTCAATCCATCAAGCACAGAGAAATGCTTTATTACTTACAGTGAGCCAAATTTCAAAGCTTAAGTGCTCCTGACCACTATGAATTTATTATATTTATTTTCATTATTACAAGGATGAGGCATGGATTTTAATGGGTTGACTCAGAGAGAGAGCTCTGCTCTCCTCGACAATGGATTCATCTCTCGGAGAGGAGGACGTGTGTTGAGACGTGGTTATGAGACGCCATATGCTAATCCAATGAATTGAAATTGTTGAATGGCTGAGTACTAATGGAGATGTGTGTGGATTAGAGGAGGACGAACAGCTCCTTCTTCTATTTCATCTATTGAAAATGAGAGGAGGATAAATTGCAAATGGAGATTAGGAGCTAGGGCCTTCCATTGAAATTTGATTGGCAGGAGCAAGGGAGCCTCCGACTCTCTTCATGAACAGAGCCCGAGAACAATGAAGTTAATTATCTTGAATAAGTTTTCTGGTAAAGTAGAACCTGGAATCAGAGAGATTTTAATTCAAGGACCCTTTTGTCCTATCCTCGAGATTATTTCTATTTCTCCTTTACTACTATTTGAAAGAGGAGAGGCCTGAGACTAATTATTATTTTCCTGTTGGAATTTAACATTAAATCAAATCAAGGTGTGCCTTTCCTTTCGATTAATAATGCATCATTTTTTTGAGAATGAGATTTTAGAGCTCGTTGAATTGAATAGAAGTTAATTGAACTTGGTTTTATTTATTAAGAATTTATAATTCTCAATTTGAAGGAATGAATTTTAATCTTGTTTTTTTTCTTTGTGATTTTACAGTGCTCAGTTTGAGAAATACACAAGATGAGGAGCCACCGGATCCCCAATTAATGAGACTGGATAATATGCTAATAGCAGAAGGTGTGGCAGGACCGGAGAAAGGTGGTGGAGCTGGAGCTGCTGCCAATGCTTCAGCCGCTGCCTCCAGTGGTCCTAATGGTGACAATGCTATTGAACATTCGGATTATAGAGCCAAATTGACTCAAATTAGACAAATCTATCATCAAGAACTGGATAAGTATGAACAGGTATGTGAATTTTTTGATTTTTTAATTTTATATCTGCAGCTGCTGAGGTATGGAAGAAATAATGACGACATGGCTTCACACTTGAAAAACCCACGCTTCGAACTCAAATCTTTTATTTTTAGTTCATTTAATTTTTTTTTCTTTATTTTTTGAGAATGAGAAACGGAAATAAGGTGGGGGAAGGAGTTCTGTATTAAATTAAGTAAAAAAGTAGCGTGTAACCCTCCTCCCCGTGACTTACCTTAATTTTCTACTGTTTTTCCAACTTAAATATCCTAAAACTTTTTGAGGGAAAGGCTATATAGGCTTGTGGTCGGAGGTGGAGGAAAAGGAGTCTTAATATTACAAATATTTTTTATCTCGATTAATATTTTTCTCATTAATCTTATGAATTTCTGACAAGAGTCGGAAGTTAGGCTGCCTTCATGTAATTAGACTTTTCCCAACTATACTCCTGTTCAGGGCTCTATCTCCCGAATTTAATCTTGTTTTTCAGACCTTGGCTTATGTGTAACACCTCCGAAAGTCCGTGTTTTCCCATGCTCTAATTTTCACAAAGTTCCTAATTATATACATCAACCTCATTACTTTCAGAAATCAGAAGAGTAAAAATGGCTTCATTTTTTTTCTGCCACAATTTTTTCTCTAGGAAAAATTCAAAAAATTAAATACACAAATGCTACTCTAAAAAAAATTGGCAGCGGAATGCCAGATTCTTTTTTTACTGAGAAAAAAATTAAATTCTCTCCTATTTTTTTTCTCGAGAATTTCTTTGAACTGGCTGGATCTTGTATAGCTTTTCGGGAGGAGAAAATTTTTTATTATTCTCAGAGAGCAGAATGTCATAAAGTAGATTTTTTGAGGGCTCTACTCCGTCTTCAGAATTTTCATTTTTTGGAATAGCGGTCTCGTGGAAGAGCAAGACGGCTAGACTTACACTCATGAAAATTGTTTTGAATTGCATTCACGTTGCTCCTCAGCTCTGAAAATACGGACGTGGATTTTTTTTCTAAGCTTCAGAAAACTCAATACATACATTATATGTCATAAAGTAGATTTTTTGAGGGCTCTACTCCGTCTTCAGAATTTTCATTTTTTGGAATAGCGGTCTCGTGGAAGAGCAAGGCTAGACTTACACTCATGAAAATTGTTTTGAATTGCATTCACGTTGCTCCTCAGCTCTGAAAATACGGACGTGGATTTTTTTTCTAAGCTTCAGAAAACTCAATACATGCATTAGGGGTATAAGCATAGAGAAAAAATAGATGGAAGGGAAGAAAAGTCAAGGAGCGTAGCGTTCCAGAAATACATTATTTAGACTATGGATTTTTTTTGTTTGAATTTTGCGGCTATGCTCCTTTTCCCAGCAGAAAAAATTGAGATTCTCTCCTCCCCGGTTCCTGGTGATGAAATAAGAATTTTGCAAAATGTAATTTCTCCGCTCGATTTAGCGTATGAAAAATGTTGGATATTTTAATAAGCTTCTCCTCTTAAACCTCCATACCCACCTTAGGACAACCCCCCGAAAAAAGAATTTCTGTACAAGATGGTACTAGGAGCTGCTCAGGGAAAATTGGAAGGGAAGACTGATGCACATGTTCTTGAAATATTAAAAAGTTCAATTTCAGAATATGTCGGAAGGGTAGGAGAAGTAGGGCGTATGACATGAGTCTTGGGCACCTTATTATGAACATAGCATTTCCCGTAATGTAATATTCATGGGGTTATTATCATGGAAGAGGGTTATGCATACTTCAGTTCTCAGATCCCTGACGTGTCAATGGGAAAGGAAAGTCCGCAGGTGAGATTCCTGAATCTCTTAGCCTCACTTTTTACTTTCACTTCTCTCTTTTTTTAGAAAAAGAAAAGTGAGATGCATTGGAATCATTCTCACATTTCTCGAGCCTCGTTGAGGAAAATTCGTTGTGGCTTTTAAGCTTTCGTCCCTAGTGAGCCAGGAGAGCTCGTCTTTCTCTTTTGCATATTTGAGGAAGATGTCAGTTGAATGAGGGGATATGAGTGAGGGTAATGGCTTTTCTTTTTTTCTCCTCCTTCTTCACGTAGAGAGTGAAAGCTGAGAATAGAGAAAGTTTGAGTGACGTGATGGATTCTGAGGATGAGAAGAAAATTTTTGAGATCTAAAAACTAGGATTTTCCTTTTTAATAATTGAGAGTTAGAAGTGGATATCATTCTTTATGAAA
>JABASM010001445.1:0-14574 GCA_019776545.1 Brachystomella parvula | reverse complement strand
AACCCCCTCTGGTGGATCGGGGAAATGCCTTGACCTCTCTGGCTGCCCATCTCTGCTATTTGACCTAGGAGTACTCCGGAAGTCCCTCTGCTTCAAAGCTCTCTTCGTACCCGGCGTCTGCTGCCCAGATGAGACAAAGAATCACCCAAATCAAATCCACCCCACGCCAACCAAACCCCCGCTCTACCCCAACCCTAACCCTATTTACCCCTCCTCACCACCCCATGAAAATCCCCAGTACCCCGCTCAGCTCCCAACCAGTGAACACAACAATGCCGAATGTGGGCGCGCAACTGAAGTACCCTCATTTCGTATAGTGGGAGGTTCAAAGTCGACTGCCGGGAACTGGCCATGGATGGCTGCCATATTTTTACATGGTCCCAAAGGAACAGAGTTTTGGTGCGGCGGGACCCTAATTTCTTCCCAATATATTCTCACTGCTGCCCATTGCACCAAAGATCAGAAGCAGAAGTCCTTCACCCCGCGTCAGTTCTCAGTAAGACTGGGGGATTATGACCTCGTCCGGACGGATGACCCTTCAGAACCAACTGTCTTTCGGGTCACGTCCATTACCCCACATCCTAAGTTTAGTGGAATGGGCTTCTACAACGACGTGGCTCTCCTTAAGCTTGACCGACCAGTCAAATATTCAAGGTACATCAAACCAATATGCCTGCCTGAAACTACTAGTAGGTCATTTGTTGGGACCTTCGCTACGGTCATTGGTTGGGGTACAGACAAATACGGCGGAAAAGAGAACCATGAGCTCCAAGAAGTCAAATTACCCGTCTGGTCAAATTCAGAATGCGACAAAACGTATTTTCAGCCCATTACTGACATCTTCCTCTGTGCAGGTAAGACTACTAACCACTTACGGCTTTTTTGAAGATTTGTACGTCACACGGATGTTGACAAAATTCTTTTTTATAAATTAGTAGAGAACGCATAGATGCGTTTTCGGCGTGGATTTTTCCCTGTAAATGATTTCAGAACATCATTCACGCGTGTCCCAGGGATCAAGTTTTAAGAAACCCTAAAAAATATATCCATTTTTGAGAAGATCTGGAAAAGTGTTGCCTCAAATGGAATCGAGTAACACTGAAAAATTAACTAGACCAGATTTATGGGTATCCGAATGAACAACCATTATTTTTTCGCTCGATTTCATCTTATTAGGAATGCCGGTTTCTTAAGTTCCCACCCATAAGGATTCCCAGGAATTCGAAAAAAATTAAGGGACTAAAAATCTCGGAAAAACTGAAAAACGGGTTGAGCGATACATGTCTTATCACTAAATTCTGTTGAAGTCCAAAGGTCGAAACTCAAAATTTTTTCAGGGAAGGTTCATCCATAGAAACCCTGGGCCAAGATCCAAACTTAGAATTTCTAGATTATTTCGGTAGAAAATATTACATTTCCAAATTTCTGGCTAGGAGTGACAGAAATTGACGAGAAAATTAAATTTTAATGTGAAGCTGACATTTCAGGCGTTTAATTGATACTCAGAGCCCAGATTTTAGAAAATTAAAGTAAATCACATTTTTTTAAGAAAGCATCATCCGGGATACAGGAACGCGAGCTTCTGGTTTTCAAACTTGATTCATGTTTATACAGAATTTAATTTTTTTGATAAGGTTTGCCTGCTGGAGGAAAAGACGCCTGTCAAGGTGACTCAGGAGGACCTCTAATGCTCGAACTAGAAACAGGGAAATGGACACAAATCGGGATAGTAAGTTTCGGAAATCGATGTGCTGAGCCTGGATACCCCGGGGTTTACACAAGGTAAACCTAAACCTATTCTATTTAATTTTAAGGTTCTTAATTTCTGCTTTTGGAATTAGGTTAACCAAATTCAGGGACTGGATTGATGAAAATGCCATTTGAATCCTGAAGAATACCCTTGATCTACTAAATTATTCTTTTGATAGTATTTTTTTATTTATGAGGAAATTAGCTGCTTAGTAGCTTCCAACTACCTTTCCATTACTATAAATCTAACTAGGACTCATCACTTGGTTTACTAACTTCAAGCCTAAGGCGTATTGTGGTTGAACCTTGAGCGGACCCTGGGTTCAAACGCCGAAGATTCTTCACTGCGTTCCCCGTGCATTCCACTTGGAGTGTAAGATCTGAAATCAAAAAGAAAAAAAAACCAAAATAAAAATAAAAATAAAAAAAGAAATTCGGAATTTAATTTACCTTGCGTACTGTCGTGAAATAGGTCTGACGCCTCCACTCGAACTGGCTTCCACGCTTCTGACTGAGGAGGAAGCGACAGGTTGTTGAGCCTTGCGCTCCTGAGGCATTGGCTGCTGAGGCAAGGGTTCCGGATCCCCTGCCCCAATCCCCGTCCTCTCCATAATAATTTTCAGCGTTCTGATAAGGAGTATTTGCAACCCATACTGAACGACGAGCGCACCGAATCCCTTGTACAACCCAGAAAATCCCTCCTCCTCGATTGTGGTTCGAAAACAGTGTAGAACCCCTTCATAGTTAGTGATAATGGGTGTGACTTCAATCCCACAATCCAAACTGTCGATAATTGTGCGCGTGCCCTGGAGATGGAGTCGATGGAGGATCGTTTCCAGGGGGAAGAGGAGGATGTCCGCCGTTGCATGCCCAATGAGTGAGGCTGTGAGTTCTGTGCAGAAGGAGACGTTGGAGTCCTTGGACAGAGCACCCTGCTTCCTCTCTTTAGTCTCTCGCACTCTGCGTATCGTTGCAAGGGACATTGATTTTATTCCTGTGTAAATCAAGTAGGCGAGGAGCCCGTGGGCCACTGTTGGGACTATTAAGACGTGCAGTGGAACCAGTCGCCCTGCACAACACAAAAATTTCAACTTCGAGAATATTAATTTATTTTTGATTTATTTAACGAACCTGTACTTGGCCAACTGAGAAGTCTCCAGAATCCTTCACGAAAAACGTCTAGTATTCCTGTAGACTCACTAGCCACATCACTTTGAGCCATTTCAACAACACTTGCTGAGTAAAATGGTGTAATTACGGTCAAACTTATCCTAAGAAATCGCAGGAATTTAAAATAATGGATTAATTTGAGAGTCGATCGTATAGAAAACTTACGCTTTTAGGAGCATGTGCTGACAAACTGACTTCATCGTACTATGTCTCGTTATTTCACTAGGAAAATGAATGATAAAGCTGCATTTGATACGGTTATAATATGAGATCGACTTACTTTGGGAGATTTGAAACCTTGGACGTAAAGTCCTCCGCAAACATTGTCATTCCCCTGAGAAGGAGGCTGCTCCCAAGTCCTTTCCAAAGTACACCACAACCCTGTCGCTGACAAACATGGAAAACGGGGTAAACGAGTGAGAATGGTGTTAGGTGATACCTCCGGGATTGAATATGGACCTAAATAATAGAAGGTAGGCTTGTAAGAATTTATTCCTGAGATTAGAAAACGGCGGTAGAGGTAACTCACTTGACATTGCCGGCGAATGACAAGAAAAGGATGACTGAGTATGTTGTCTGCTATGATTGATACGAGTCCAGCACCCTTATCAGCATACTTCCGAACATTAGAATCTGAAGAGAAATTCGGACAGTGAGAAACTGACAGCATTTATTATATAGAATTGAATTTTAGTTGTTTTACCGTCAGGAGACGACTCTGGACTCCAAGTAGTAGTACTTCCATCCTTTTTCAAGGTCAAGTGGAGGTCTTCCCTTTGGTATCCTCGGTGGATTTGGCTGCTGGGAGAGGTCGCACCCTCGTAGTGAATGTCAGTTACTTCTCCTCCATAGTTGTATGGTGGTGGACTAGGGTAAACGTAGGGTGGGTATATGAGGGTCGTGGACAACGGCACTGGCTCCACTACTGAAACTCTTGTATTCGTTCATTCCGGCCATGAGGAGTTCCAGAAGAAAAAATACAGGTCACCTTCCTGTCAATGACTTCAAGCCAAGGTTTTTACAGATCAGGGTTTCAATTAAATGATGTTTTGATGGATTTTTAATAACTATAAACTTTCATTTGAACTTTGACTTTATTTTTGCTCAGTCAGCTGATTTCCCTTTAAGAAAATAGTTTCCCGCGGTTCCTCCCTAAGCGGCGCGGCGCGAGGTTTGGGAGAAAGCAGAAAAAGCAAACTGGCCCTCACTGTTGGCCGCTGCTGCGTTCCTGCTGCTTCAAGCTCCTTTTGAAAATATTTTCGAACAGCCTTTTTTTCGAATTCTTAGGATTTTTCATGTTTCAGTTTACTCGATAATGACACTAGTTGACCTGGGCTGATACTTATACAGCGTGTCCCAACAATTTCTTGACCGAGAAAATTTTTCACTTGATTTGAAATTAAAAAACCCATACTATATTTCTGATTTGTTTTTAGCAGGACGACTTCAGCCATCAATGCATGAAGTAGCTGAATTAATTGAAAAGTAATTCGTTGAAATTTTTTCCCCAAAAACTAATTAAGATTAAGTAAACTCCAGAAAGTAAAAAATTTTCTTCGGTCAACAGATTCTTGGGACACGCTGTACAGATAAAAGGTTGTGTACAGTGTGGACAAACTTAAGTGATATCCGTTTTCACCAAACTCATCATAACTCCCATAAGAAAACTTTCTCCCATTTCACTTAAATTTGTCCACACTGTATAAAAGGAGAAAAGAAAAACGAAACGAGAAAAAATAAACAGAAAAAGCTGCGGACTCCAAAAGAGGACAGTCAGTTTTGCTGAAAGAATCCCGAGTTAGATTTTCCTGAAATCTTGGTAGCATCTTTCAAGTTTCAAGCATACATTGCAATTTTGTCAATTAAAATTTTACAAAATTCGCTTACCTTTGGCCTTTAGAGGTCACCAAAGGTCAACCGGCTGACCTCACCGATCCACGCTTATCAATCAAAAAGCTTTCGTCTCCTGATTCTAAAAATAAGCCATATTTGACTTTTCTAGTCCACATCCTAACCGCCAAAGGTCATTTAAAGCTGAGCGTAGGGTTTGGCTACCGCTGCGCTGGTGGACATATTGACGCCAAGTGGCTACATTGTAGGCCGGAAGCGTCATGTGTATTACATTTGGAGAACCAGGACAGCAAGCCCTTTCGATTGGCGTATCACTTGGCCGAATCCGTGGGGTCAGCTGAGTGACCTCTAAAGGTCAAAAGGTCAGAAAGCAAATCTCAAAGGACTTTGAGTCGTACTGTCAAGATTCCTTGATGATTTTTATGAAGCTGTCCAGCTGTTCGGAGTAAGCAGCTTGGTCCTTACTGTCAGTGCAAACAAAAAAGCCAACGAGATCATCATCCTGTCTGCTGGTCTGCTGCTTTTTGCATTTGATAGGACAAAAAAACCCATTTCGCCAATTTTTTGCCTCTGTTTTGTTTGCAATGATGAATGAATGGTGGTTTACGAATAAACAAGGGATCTTCTAATCTGTCGTCAGCCTTTCGTACCCAACGAGTGGAGACGACGACGGGTAGACAGAATCTTCAAAAACAGTTATTCATTCTGGTGAAAGTCAGACGTCTCTCGAATGAAACGCTCTTGTTATCAAAGGAAGCTTACCACCGGAAATTGTCCACGGGACAGGTCAGCAATACAGAATTTTCATCAAGTTGAATGAGAAAAAATGAACACAAATTCTAAGGCATCAAAAGTACTGTCAGATCTACTTAAGAAAAATACGACCTGTGCTGACTGTGGGTCACCTGGTAAGCATTCGGCCCTTCCCTGGACTCTGTCCCGTTCCTAAAGGTCAACCTAACTTTGAGCTGTTGGTCTCTTGTATTTAGATTTGACTCATGCGAGCTACAATATCGGCGTATTCCTCTGCAGGTATGATCCCAAGTGAAATTGTCACCCTGTCCTATGCCTATAAATGTGGATGGTTGGTTTTTTATGTTTCAGCACCTGTGCCTCAATTCACAATACTCTCGGAAGTCACATTTCCAAAGTGAAGCACTTGAACTTGGATCATTGGGAGGAGAGTCAAGTAGAGAGACTTAAGCAAGTAGGGAACGGGGCTGCGAAGCAAAAGTATGAGCAAAAGGTCCCTAGCTGGTTCCAAAGACCCAAGGAGTAAGTCTGGTCAACCTCTCTCTTAATCTTTGTTTTGTTAACTAACTGAACTCGATCTGTTTCAGTACGAATCTGCTCCTTCTGCAGCACTGGATTTACGCCAAGTATGTCAGGAATGAGTTCTCATCAACAAACCCTGCCTACCTCAGTGGAATCCTCGATGGATTCCTTATGAAGAAAATGAGGGAAGATGGGCGGTACTTCCCACGTAGATTCATCCTTGAGAATGGGACGATTTGTTACTTTGTAGAAAATAAAACACCAAAGGCTGTCATTCAACTCTCTGATGTCTCCGTGACTCTCTGCCCGGCGAAGCTAGGGAAGGAAGCATCACTTCAANTCCCACGTAGATTCATCCTTGAGAATGGGACGATTTGTTACTTTGTAGAAAATAAAACACCAAAGGCTGTCATTCAACTCTCTGATGTCTCCGTGACTCTCTGCCCGGCGAAGCTAGGGAAGGAAGCATCACTTCAACTTGATCATCTGACTAACGGGAGTACGAGACATCTCTACGTGTATCACAATGAAGGGAATGTGATCTGCCAGTGGTACTATGCCATAATAGCCGGGAAAGCAGGAATAAGAGAGGTAATGATTTTTTAAATGATTTATTTCCATCGTTTTTAATTTTGCTACTGACATTCTTCAACAGGTGAATGAGCCAATAGAAATTGAGGGTTACTTATGGAAGGCTGGTCCCTCACCTAGTTACGCGCATAGAAAACGATGGTTTAGCCTTGCGGGTGAGTACTAGGGACGGTACTTTATAAGACAGGAAAAAAAATTATCCTGAAATCTAAGCAGCTTTCTATAAGAGGCTGTCACTACAGGCAATGCCCGTAGGAATCATTTTCCACACACAGACTTTCGATTTTTGAAGAATTTTTTTTTTGTCTTACAGAGTACCATCCTTTTGCTCCTATTTTCTAATGTCGATACACCAATCTAATTGTTTTGTATGATTCTGGACTGAATTAGGTCGGAAGCTGATGTACCACTCCGACGTACTGGATGCCTATCCAAAGGGTGAAGTATTTCTAGGTCATACCCCGGAATACCGAGTTTCTCTCGGTGGATTTGGGGAAGAGAAAGACAGACTTGCATTTACACTGAATACACCCTCAAGGACCTTCATCCTCTCAACTGAGAATCCTACGGAACGTGAGAGGTGGCTTCAGAAATTAACAGCTGTAGTTAATAGGGAGCTCACGCCAAAAGATGTCACACGTAATATAACAAGCTTAAAATTCTTATTTTCTTATTTGAAATCTTATCTTTCTATTTTTCAGTGTCTGAGACTCTAGTGAGAAAGAAGAACGGGAAGAAAATGACAATTCGCAAATGATATGTATATGAAAAGGAAGGTTTAATTTATTCGAATTGATTTTTGAGCCAAGTCGGTGAAGGTGCCTGCCTGGACGGATGCACTGGAGAAGTAGACTGCCTGCTATGCATTCTTTTCTATTTGCTTTTCCAATGTCAACCATTCTCAATAAAGAAGAATAAGAAAATTGAGGTTCATTCATCTCTTTCCCGTTGCATGCCGTCGACTTTTTGAAGAATTTTCAGTGCAAATCTGAATCACCGGGTTCAGACAAATCAGGGACAAATTCAGGTTCAAAATTATCTCATCAGGTTAGCAAGCTTCCCTTTTTTTTCACAATTAGAAAGTTTTTCAAGAAGAAAGAAAATCTCAGTTTTGTTTTTCCTGTTTTTCTTTCCCTTGAAGGCATGGCGGAAAAAGGGAAGGGCCCTTGAATTTATTTTTCAATGTCAGAGACACCCTTTTTTTTAGTAAAAAATACCCAGCTGAGCTCAATTTCCTATTTTTATGATTCATTCTTAATGTGTAGTTGATTAGATTAGGAGGTAGCGGAAGTTTATTGACTCGTGCATCGTGCCCAATGTTCTTTTTTTTTTTAAAGTAAAAAATACCCAGCTGAGCTCAATTTCCTATTTTTATGATTCATTCTTAATGTGTAGTTGATTAGATTAGGAGGTAGCGGAAGTTTATTGACTCGTGCATCGTGCCCAATGTCAGTTTAGCCTCCGTCTTCTCCTCCAGTCCTAGTTGAAAGAAGGAACCTACTAAGGAACGCATAGACCTCTCCGACGCTGATTTCGCTGATTTTAACAATTTGACATTTTGACACTTCAAATGGTGAGAAAATATGATTCCGAGCGTTACCCAACTCAATTGTCATTTTTTTAAAAGTTCTTGATCCCCTTCAATTTTTTTTTCGACTTTTTCTAAAGGGGGTGAGCATCACCCGTGGTGGGCATCATGGGGAAAGCCACTTTTTTTTTTCGAAAATATAAAACGCTGGATTATCCTAAATTATACGAGCATGCGGTAAATATGGGGAACTCGATGATTTCTGTATTATTTTGGAAAGACGCGAATTTCTGAGTTTTCGATAAAATTTATTTTTTCCGACGACCCCTAAAAATGTAATTTATATGCATTAAATCAAGGATTTCGCCAAGTCGAAAAAACTGAAGCGGGTCAACGAATTTGAAAAAAAAAACTTCTAGCTAATTTTACTAACTTCCTTTCGTATCATGAATGATTTCTTACTTGGACGTATGGTAGAATCCATGAAATCGCTGTCCGACAGACCTGACTCGCTTTGGGAAAAGGAATCGACGTATTCCACCATGTCATTTTTCCGAGGTGGCATCGGGGGTAGCTGGAATTTATTTTTAATTGGAATCTGCCTTGGCCTTACCCTTGGAATTACTCTCATCCCCCTATTCGACCCTGACTGCGTCAACCCTTCTCCGCTGGATTTCCTGAGTACAAATATTCGAGGGGGTGTGAGGGTGAGTCGTGGGAAAAGGGAAGCTCCACCCCCTCCCCTCATTCGCCCAAGGTACTCCTCAACAGAACTTGGGCAGCGGGATAGGAAACTCCTGGTGACAATCATCCTAACCGAAGCCTCCTACCCCAGATTCAGCGTAATCCGGCAAGCCATTTTCCGCCATCAACTGGAATTCCTGATCTTTGTAAATGGAACTCTAGAGGAATTCCAAAATCTGAAGAATGAAATTAAGGCACATGGACTACACACTGCGGACATTGCACATTTGAAATCTGCTGGCGATAGTACACCATCTACGCTGAATTCACTCGGACTTCGGACACTGGAGCTGGTTGGACAGGAGTACCGGCATAATTTTGATTACTTTTATATTGGATTTGATTTCTACTATTTGAACGGGCGGAGTCTGCTCCAGGGCGTCAAAGGAATCAGTATAAGGGAAATCTTGCTTTGGGGCATTCCAGCCATTGCTCAACCTAATACTAACTCATCATGTCAATTAGGTAAAATCTTCATTAATTTCAGCCGTATTCTCACTAAATTTTTAATTGGAATTTTCTTATTTTTTCAGAAACTGGGTTTGTGATTGGTCGGAGTTTGCTCAGAATTGTTTGGAATAAAATCCCAAGGTGCAGGAATAAAATTCTTGAGGAAAAAGTTGGCTCGGGGTTTAGGAGCTGCCTGGAGTATGTCGTTACAGACCTTTCTTGCAGAACGATCATCCAGGTCAGGCGCCAGAATTTTACAATTCGTTCATTTTGCTTAAAATTTTCATTTCTTGGTTTTAGAATCAAGTTTACAAGGTCGTGAGCCCTGGTGAGCTTAATGAGTACCGGCGGAAGACAAGAGAGCTGATTGCCATTGGCCCAGTTGTGACTCCTGATCAGTTTTTAGAAGTCCATGAGTTTATTTGCAAGGTAATTTAATTCAAAAAGAAAGTCTTTTCAATTTTTTTCTCCGCGGAGGCAGAAAGCTTTTATATAAAGTGTCTGTGCGTCTGTCTGCGACCAGAAGCAAAAGGACAACAGTGCAGTAGTATTCTAAAACCTCTGCCTGCTAAAATCGCTGAAATTTAGGTAAACTTTAGAATATTATCTTTCATTTCACATGCGAAATTTAATTCTTGACCCCAATAAGGTCACCAGACAGTGTGGAAATACGAAACTTTCGTCGAAACTTTCGTACTGGGCTGTCTGCGAAAACGAAACCGAAGCCGAAACTTTCGTTTTTTCCTGGAAGATAAAACGAAACCGAAACTTTCGTTTTTTCCGGGAAGACAAAACGAAACCGAAACCGAAACTTTCGTTATGCAAAACTTGCGGTTTCGGTTTCGTTAACGAAACCGGAACCGAAACTTACGCGGAATTCGCGAAACGAAACTTTCGTCTTTCCACACTGTCACCAGAGGTCAACATCAGCTTGAGAGCTTGTGAGGTGTCCATGGAAAGCTTCAAAAGTCAAATGATTTTTGAATTCAGCGTGAACAGGAACACTCCACAAGCTCTCAAGCTGATGTTGACCTCTGGTGACCTTTTTGGGGTCAAAGTTTAAATTCTACGTTTCAACTTAAAAATAATTTCCAACCAGTTTGCTGCGAAACCTGAGCGAAATCGAATGAATTTCAAGCCGATTTTAGCAGGCGGAGGTTTCATAATGGTATAATGTGCCGTTCTCCTTTGAAAGAAGTCCAAAATTTCGAAAATTTTCAAAAAAAGTCCTAAATCCCTAAACATTTAGAAAAAGTATCAATGTTCAAAAAACCGTCAGAATTAATTCGAAAAAAGAAAACCAAGGAAATAAGAAGTGTAAGCCCTCAAAAATTTAGACATCCTGGAATAAGGCGACCTAGACCTAAAGTTCATCAAGACTTAAAGATTTCAAAATTCTAAAATGCGAACGGCAAGAACCCTAGTAAAAGACTAGGTGTAAGAATTCAAACACTCAAGGCTGCTGGACGGATCAGTCCAGCAACCTTAAACAATATAATAAACTTAATACTTATACTAATTTTCAAAACCAAACAATTTTCGAGTTTGAAATTGCGCGATAGAAGTACAATGGAAATGCGACTGAATCTTGACTGACTGAATTAATCTCCCAAATTTCCTAAATGGATCCGAATTTCAAAAATGCATTATTTTTTTTCCTTTTTTTTGACTTCCAGGATCGTAAACTGGAAATTGACCGTGAGATTGAAGTACGCCGAGAGGAAATGAAAAGCCTGGACCCTCTCATCCATCCGAAATGGCGGAACTTGAACTGGCCAATAGGAATCCCAGCTTCGCCCCGCCCTGAAACTCGGTTTGATGTGATCCCATGGAAGTTCTTCACTCTGGACAAGATTTATTTTGAGAATGACTTGAGCCCAGCCGCCCCTCTCCAAGGTAGTGGGGCACAAGAAATGGAAATCAGGGATTTACTCAAAGCTACACAGAAATTCCTCAACTCCAGTACCAACCCCTGGTCATTTGCTTACGGCTACAAGCGGTTCATGCCCACGAGGGGCCTGGAGTACATCCTCAAATTTCAAGAACAAGAAACAGGGAAAATTATCAGGTTATTTTTTATTTTAATCGCTTTCTCGAATTTATATTTTTATCCTTTCTTCGGAGTAACGATTGCTTCTAATTGTTGCTGAAATTGAAAAATAAGGTAGGGAGATTACTAAATTGGGAAAGAATCTTTTTATTTACCTTGATTTGCTGATTTGCTTTTTTTAGGAATGCAATTTCTTCAGCATGCTTTGCATCATCGCTTGATTTGACCTCATTGTACTTTGTTTCAATTTCTGCCATTCTTTGTTCCAGATCCGCTACGGATGACTCGAGTGCTTCCTTTTCTGTATTAATCTCCGTAATTTTAGCTTCCAGCTCGGATTTCCCGGACTCCGCCATGAGAGCCTTCCGCATTCCATACGCAGTTGAGCTCTCGTAGAGCGTGCGATAGGCTTGGAGCGTCATGTTGATCTCATCCCGCACGCGGACTAGCAAAATCCCACGCTCGGCACAATTTATCGTCACTTGGCGAATCAGCTCATCTGAAATTCAGGAAAATAATTCACTACTTTTCTTGTATTTTTTGTATCGTCAATTTTTACCGAAGCATTGGGCATACAATTCTCGTCGAATTGGACAAATCCCAGTTTCCCTTGCTTGCATTTGCTTCAGTCTCAGGTTTAACTGCTCTTCTAAGCTAATGACGTCTTGACGAGTGGCAGGGACAGTGGAGACCTAGCGAGGCCAGGAAGATTTTTAGCGCTCAGTTTGAAAACTCAAAACGACTCACCAGATTTTTTAAATTTTAGATTTCTAAATTTAGTTAATCTACTAATGAAGGCGGTCACGGTCACGGTTATGTATATGATGTTTGTTCCTCTGCAACCAAAATTTCGGAGCAGGTCCAAATTTTCGAGTTTCAAAAAACAACTAGAGTATAATATAATTTCTTTTTAAAAATCCTTGGGAAAATGCCACATTTAAAAATGCCAAAGTACTTAAAAAACGATTCCAAACAATGTCCCTTTCTAGAAAAATTTCCTAAACGTCTCAGTCTCAAACAGTATCTCAAAAAAAATTTTTTAATTGAAAAAGAAATTTCAATATTCATTTTTCATTTTTAGAAATTCCAATTTATAATTTCCTAATACTATCCCAAAAATTCTTTAGAATTTAAAGAATACTAGTTTTAAAAATTTTTTAAAAGTTTAAGTTACCATTTGATGCCAGACATTTCCAGCCTCGTCTTTCCATTCCCTGGGAGGGAGAATGGTGTTAAGGATTTCTTCTGTTTCTTTCTTCCCTGCCCCACCATCACCGGAGCAGTGGGCAGGGGTAGCAAGTACTACTGGCCCACCCCCAACATTGTCAGCCCCGCGACGAGCATCCACTAATTCCTGTACAAATTTTTTTCAACCCAAAGCAGTTAACTACTCCGATTCCCCCAATTTTATTTTCTTTTTGATAATGAGCTTCCTACCTTCTTCCGCTCATGAACTGAAATCAAGAATGGCGTATCGTATTTCACAAGCGTCGTTTGAATCCCACCACTCGCTGAAGCCTCTCCCTCTTTCTTTCCAGGCTTCGCTACTACCATGCCCATTTCACGCGGCGGCTCCATTTTCAAGCTTATATAAAAACAGCAGCGACAAAAAATCAAAATTTCAAGGATATTTAAAAAAAAATGCTGCTTTTCACCTAAAAACTTGGATATCAACAAACTCTTTCGCGCAGTAAACAAGTATGGTGTCATGGCAATGGAAAGGGGAGGTATAGCAGCTAGGGAAACTTGTGCTGATGAGTTTTTTTTTTTACTTTTATTTTATTTTAATATTTTCATGGTATTGATTTTTTATTTCAGGGTCGAAGGCCTCCGTCCCATGGTGAGCAGCGTCGAACTTATTCCAGTGCCTTTTATCCTCGAGCCCACGAAACCGCTTTTCTTGGTAGTAAGAGTTACTGGGGAGAATGCTGCAGACCTCCCGCACTTTCTCGCCTACTGGCTCAACAGTACAAACGAAATACGTGAGCGCAGTGTCAAGATTATCGTTGTTCTCGTCCAATCGGGAGGATCGGATGCATTCCCAGACCTCCTCAGCCAAATGGAAATAGATGAACTCAGGGAGCTCATCAATCGATTCAACAATCGTACTCAGAAGAACTATGGAAAAATTGAGCTTGAGATCGTTCTGGACCTCTCTAGCATCGAGACGGTTGAATATTTGGGGGAGAGGGGTAAACTAGGTGGAAGCAGAGCAGTGGTCGTAGTGATTTCTACCTCAGTCATTTTGGATGATGAGTTCTTGGCCCATGTCCGGATCAGTACACTACCCGGCTATCAAGTCTACTCTCCAATAGGATTTAGTCAGTACAACCCCCTAGTTTCAGCGCACCAAACCACAACTCCTCGTCTCCTCGAGATAAATACGCATAATGGATATTTCAACTCACGTGATTTCTATACCATCAGCTTCTACTACCAAGACTTCGTCGATGGTAAGGATGGTACCCTAGAAGACGGCAAAAAAATTTTGATTTGAAAAACGAAAATCTATGAGTCAGAAACATTTCCTGGCGATGCCCCACTTGCCTGCAAAATGCTTCTGATCAAACAATTTTCTTCCCTGGGTAAACGCGCCACGCCGGAAATCCGTAACTGCACCGCTCATCGCCTTTGGCGGCTTCGAACACATGCGGCTTTACCTGATATACCAAAATTCTCGTAATTACGTTCCACTCGACCTAAAATTTTGAAAATTGGGATTCTAGGGGTCCTGTTCAAGGGTCAGATTTTGAAGTCATGACCAAATGAGTTCTGCTCTTTTGCTTTATATGTAAGCATACCGTACGATTGATTGTTGACGCCATAGCGGTCCAAACAAACCCTGTCACCCACGCAAGAATCTTTTCCGACACATTGACTTTCATTTTTCGAAGAAAACTTCTTGCCAGTCTCGAGCGGTGCTATTCTTTCAAGGTTTTTTGAGTCGCTCTCGCTGAATTTTGCAAGTAATTTTTGAATTTTTTATTTTCAGCTAAGAAAGCAGTGGGAGCCAGTTTCGATGTAAAGAAATCGACTGTGATTGATTTATTCCTCCGTGGGAGTTCTGTGCACGTCCTAAGGGCAATTGACCCTGCACTAGGGTTTAGATACCTTGGACCCACCCATAGGGAAGAAGACTGCCAAGAACCGGTTGTGGAAAATTGTT
>JABASM010001444.1:0-14585 GCA_019776545.1 Brachystomella parvula | reverse complement strand
CGGTTGAGGAAAAGCAATTAACCCATATTTCTGCTGTTGCCCTTAACTTTTTTTTCCATTGTTCAACGCCGCTCAGATTTCTCCTTTTGAGTAGAAGTTGAGAGTAAGGGTGAATGAGTGCGCGAGGCAGGCAACGAAAAACCAATTATCCGAAGCTGTTGACGTCCTTTACGGAAAAACTCACCCCGAATTTTAATTTTTTCAAGACCATACGTTGCTCATTGTTTTCATTTTATTATTGTTAACTCTGTTTCATTTAATTCTTTATTCGATCAATTAACTAAAAGCTGATTACGCTTTACTTTCTTTCTGACGGTTATATCCGACCGAATGACTGTACCACGGAATGAACGTCCAGTGAAAACCTAGGAAAATTTCGGGAAAAGGAAGCATGAATGATTGGCTTCAAGCAGTGGGCTTATAGACAGATTTTGATTTTTGATTTTGATTTCTAAGTTATTTAGTTGAATTTGTGGAACTCTGAAAAATTAGTGTGGGTTTTAGTGGATGACTCTGGTGAGCTGTAACATAGACCGAGCGGAGAAGCCGAACCGAAGTGAATTTTTATTCGGTACGAAAAGCGGAGCATTTTCCCTCCCTTGGAACGATTGAATGAAAGAAATTAAAGTTTAATTTTACTTGAAGTTGTCTCTTCTCCCAAGTTTAATGTTCTTGTGATTAGAGTTCCACGGAATGAACAATAGTGAAACACGCAGCAATATTTATCATTATGTTCCGCCAAGAAGACACGTCCAGAATACCCTTCCAGATTTACATTCTAATTCTGAACTGAGAAGCAGCGGTCCTGAGTTCAACGACCGAAGTGACATTGCTTGTCTTTAGGTATGGACGCACTCACTCGTCGGATAATGAGAAGGCCAACTTGAAGTACAGGGATGGCTGACATTTACTTAAGAATCCGGTTAGAGCTCTTCATCCATTTCCATGTTGGTAACGAACAGCATTGCTTAGCACACTGTCAAGTACAAATTTTACCTTTTTATTATAATTGGTTTACAGATCAGGAATCATAGAAAGTTAATTTCAACTCAGCTGAAGGTGTACTACTGAACGTGAAAGTGTTATTTCTCCTTTCCAATTCGCCGGAATACATTGCGATGTCCAATGCTGCGATCTCACAGTCGCTCCCACTTCGGTCCACATCATCAGCTGCTACCCCGACGGCTCGTAAGTTGTCACAAAGCTTTACTGCTTCGAGGTTTCTGAATTTTATCTTTTAACTGAGCAGAAAAAAGGAAGGCCAACGCTAGCAAGAATGACAAGGGGCTAAAGTGGTTCAAAGGCACTCCGAAGAAATCCAAATATCGTCTACTCAAGTCAGCCCAGCAGGAGTCAGTGCCACAACTAGTGGCTCCAGTTATTGCTGCCCGGGTTGTGGAATTCGATATTGAGGGTACTTCGGACAGACTTGGGGTCACTGAACCTTTACCCATCATTGAGGTAAGCCTAACAAAATAATTATTTGGTATTGGATTGCAGTGGAAATAATATTTACGGTTTACGAAAAGGGTTCGTGTATCGCCGAGCTTCTTGTCAATCCGAAAATCAATTCTCTGGATGTTTTACCAAAACTCAGTTCTCCTACTATTACACCTGGTAGGAAAACCAAAGTCAAAAGCTCAATGAAGGTCAAGGGGCGAAATGGGAAAGTAAAGCCGAATTTAGTACCTTCTGACAATGTCCCTAAGGATCCCCTAGAAAACCCACCTCTTCCACTTCCTGAGCCCAGTGTGCAAATTATTACGTTGAAAGGGGAAGACAGTGAGTTTAACAGACCCAACTCGTACATTCGATACATGGAGGGTAATCAGGAAGAAATGGGGGATGATGTTGAGTACGACCTAGAGGATGAGGATATACATTGGCTAGAATTGGTCAATCAAAAAAGAAAACAGAAAGGGGTTGCTGCTGTGAAGAAAAGGGACATGGAGCTCATGATGGACAGGCTGGAGAAGGAGTCTTACTTTCAGGTTCCTCACATTGTTTTGAACCGATCTGAACGTCTGGGTATTGAGAAACGAATTTGGAATCAGTTTCTTTTCTTTAGATGCAGAGCGCTGGTATGGATCACGGTCCTCCAATTGATGACGATGCCGTCTGCTGTATCTGCATGGATGGGGAATGCCAAAATAGCAATGCCATTTTGTTCTGTGACATGTGTAACCTTGCTGTGCATCAGGATTGTTACGGTGTACCGGTGAGTTCTTTATTACCCAAAATAAGAAAGGAAAAATAGATTGGACGAGTATATTTGGCATAAAGAAGGGTTTAGATTCTTGTGAGATTAGAATTTTTCTAAAAATATTCAAATGAATTACATTTACAATTACTTCTCTTCAATAGTACATTCCAGAGGGTCAGTGGCTCTGCCGGAAATGTCTTCACTCTCCTTCTAGAGCAGTAGAATGCGTTCTCTGTCCGAATAAGGGAGGTGCTTTGAAGGGGACTGATGATGGGCGCTGGGCCCATGTGGCTTGTGCTATTTGGATACCCGAAGTTTGTTTCGCGAATACTGTAAGGATGCTCAATGTTTTACTTCATTCTGAAGACATGATTTGAGCTGTGCCTTGTATTTCAGGTATTTTTGGAACCCATCGAAAGTATTGGCAACATTCCTCCAGCGAGATGGCGACTGACTTGCTTCATTTGTAAGCAAAAAGGAATCGGTGCATGCATACAGTGTTACAAAGCAAGCTGCTATACGGGTTAGTACTATCTCAGTTTTTCATCTTTCTAATTTCACAGATTTGTTCTTTGTTGTGATCAGCATTCCACGTCACTTGTGCTCAACAAGCAAATCTTGTCATGAAAATGGAAACTGTGAGAGAGATGCACATGACTTCTGTGATTATTAAGAAAACAGCGTATTGTAACAACCATGCCCCACCTGAGCTCCTTCTTGAAAGGGTAAACCAGTGTAATACGAATAGGTCTTTAATATTATGGAATCATAAGTGCCATTCATTACTAATTACAGAAATTCAAGGATGGTGGTGACCTTGCCTCCCCAAGAATGAAAATGAAGCAGACCAGGAAGCTATTGGCTGAGAAGCGAGACGCAGTTCCTGCCGTCTTAATTCCGACAATTCCAAGAGAAAGACTTGCAGAGATCTCGACTAGCGTAAATATCCCTGAAAGAAACTTTTTCATGAAACGCTTGATGTCTTATTGGAAGCTGAAACGGTAAGATACCGGACAATCGTATTTACTGATTGTGGCTAGACCGTAAGCTAAGTGCACAAACATTTTTTAGGCAACTTCGGAATGGCGTGCCACTGCTGCGCAGGTTACAAATGGCATCATCGGCTCCTAGTTCCAGACCTAGCGACAGCAGGCCTAGGAATGAGGATGAGGTAAGAAGTTGCTACTGCTATGCTGTCATTCTTTTCCCCTAAAAATTTGCTAATATCCCTTTGTTTTTTTTTTTTGTAGCCAAATCCGTATAAAGATAATTACAGGTCATGGGTTCGACTCCGTCAGGATCTCGAGAAAGCCAGGTTACTCTGTGAACTGATTCGAAAACGTGAAAAATTCAAACGTGAATCAATATATGCGTAAGTTTCTCATGCGAAGGTCTTTGTTTATGTCATCAATGATTTTTTTTGCAACAATAGGAGAGTAAGGGTGACTGAGATGGAAATATTCCCAATGAAGGCTTTCTTTTTAAGGATATTGGACGAAATTAGTGCTCGTGATCATAAAGAAGTTTTTGCATACCCCGTGGATGTAGAAGAAGTAGAGGACTACCTCACCATGGTAGAAAAGCCTATGGACCTGTCCAAAATGAGAGAGAAACTAGATCAAATGGAGTACAAGTCTTTAAAAGAGCTGGAACAGGATTTCAATTTAATGATTGACAACTGCTTGCTCTACAACGACAAGGACACGATGTACTACAAAACTGGATTAAGAATACGGGCCCAAGGAAATGCCATATTTCGGAAAGCAAAGAAGTTGTATGACTCCATTGGTTTTGAACCTGAGACTGGTCTCCATTTGCCTACTGCTCCCATACTAGAGTCTACCGAGCAAACCTGCCAGTGTAGCAACTCAAGTATCTGTAATAATAACTGTAAGAACAATTCTACTGCACCAAATATGCCTGCCAGTTTTACGACCTACCGCTCCGGGGGAGATGCAGTGGGTTCAGAGTCGGAGGATGAAGATGAAGAGGACAGTGCTAAAGTTGTAGCCGGTGATGAGGATGACAGTGATAGCAGCTACACAACTTCCGCAAGCTCAGATGATGTTGAAGCAGTTGTTGAAGCAGTGAAAGTAGGAACAACAACTCGCTCAGTCGCTGCTGCTGAGCTTGAGAGTGGTAGTGCTAGTGATAGTGATTCCTCAAGTGATGACGACTCCTCCTCAGATGATCCTGAGAACAATGGATTTGTAAGTGAACCAGAGCTTACTGCCGCTACACCAAGCTACCCTTCTCTAAGGGCAAACAGGAAGAAAACTCCTCCACGAAATGACCGTTCTCTAAGGACGAAATTTGGCAGGCAGGTAAATCACAAGCCTGTCGTCGATGTTGAGTAGTGAGAGTGAGTCTGAGGGGAGCTCGTCCTCATCCTCCAGTTCTACCAGTGAGAAATCCTCTGCAAACGTCAGGTGGAAAAAAATAAGGTCGTAATTAAAATGCATTAGGTTTCATCCCGAATTTCTGGTGCACCGAGTATCAACGCAGCGAACTTCCAATGCATAGCTCAAACTTTCTCTTTCTTTTCCTATCTGGTTTTTCTTTAGGGTAATTCTGAACTCATCCCATATTTATTGTGGATGAATTAATAGTCGTTTGCTGCTAATAAACACTGTTGAAACTTCCAGCATCAGAAGTTCGTTGCCTTTGGAATACTCGCTGCACTGGAGCCATGCTCATTTCATTCAGTATAATCGTGGGATCAGGTAGCCCACTTTCTTCTTAAATCCACTTCAAAGAGCTCTATTTTTTCCAGTCAGATTTGAAGTATACCTGTTAACTATGAGAAAAATTCTCGCGATCATCGTTTCAACCTCCTTCAGATATATTTTTACCTTTTATTTATAAATGATCAAGAATTCAGCGCATCTTTTTATTCTAGTGTAAAGGGAACATAATAAATGGAATAGCTCCAACTGTTAAATATGGCGTTGCTACTGACTTGAATGAGAGAGAGATGATTAGGAGGCTGATTGGATCGCTGTTCGTTTTTAGTCCTACATGGTCATGATTTCGTATGCTCGTAGCTGTGTATATATGGTGGATAGCCGAATGAGGAGGAAATGAAGAGGCTTTCCTAAGTATAAATGTAAAAATTAGAAAGGAATGGGTATACAAAATAATATTAATTTCTTAGGTTTACTTCACTACGTGGGAGGAGTTCATGGATTGAGCAACTGAGAGCGCCGAAGTCGGGCCGTTCATCACGATCCAACTGCCAGCAGTGAAGCATGATTTGGTACAAGGAATCTCCAATAATTTCTAGTTGTTGAGGACGAGACCCCTGACAAATTCTCTTCCGGAGATCTTCAGTTCGAATGTCATGATAGGGGGTTCCACCTTAGGATAGAACAGTTTGTAAATTCGTGTTCATTCAGCAGAATTTGAAATGCTTTTTCAGGAGTTTAATTCTCAGACCTAGGGTTGATAATTCCCAGAGTAAGATTCCGAATGACCAGATGTCACAACGCCTAATGCAGAGGTTTTGAAACTGCTCAACAGCAAACCATCGAGTATAGTCTCTTTCCTGGAAAAAATAATTATGTGTTAACGTCAGCAAGCTGGAAGGTACAATATTCCTGTTTCTACCAGTTTCAAAGAATCCATTTTTAGGACTCCAAATCCAGTTATTTTTGGAGATTCGATATTTCTAACCAGGACATTCGAAGCTGCTAGCTCTCCATGTGTAATCTGTTAGAAAAAAAATTGTAACTTGACTACTACTATATAATATTCTCCCTTGGGGAATTCTGGAGAACTAATCAGAGTAATTATACCTTAAAAGACGCTAAATGGAACATGGCTTCTGCAATATTCATGGCACAGACCAAGAAGCTGTAGGATAATGAAGCTGTCGAAGAAAATTTGTCCTTGTTAGGACTGGCTCTAAATTCTAAGAGCCATTGCTTAAGCGGTACCTCGAAGGACTCAACGACAAACAGCAAAGAGTCCTTATCCTCTATGAAGCCAAGGAGTTTTAATACGTTTTCATGAGGATCCAGTTTCACCAGCTCATCTAATTCCCTGAAAAATTTTTCTGTATCTTCTCGGCTTCTGTTACCTTCCGTCCCAAAGAAAAACACAAGTTTATGAATTAAATTGATGTCGACAATTAAATTAATTAAATCTTACCTTCTTCCGGCTTGAATAATACTCCTGGTATCGTATAGAGGGAAACCGGGACCCGTTTCTCACTGCTAGATTTTAGCTGCGAGAGATGGACAGGGCCATAGCGTCCTTTTCCGATCAGTTTAACGGACTCCTCATCTTCTGAAGGGATCGCTATGAAGTTACGTGGGACGTACCAAACATGTTTCAGACGATCCAAAGCGCGGCCCTTGAGATCTTCGTCATGGACGAACCCGGAGTGGATGTATCCCCCGTTGAATTCATCCTGAAGAACAGTAGAAGAATAGTAGTATCACCTCCAGCAAAATATTCTAAGCAGAATTATGGAAACGTACTGGAAATAAGTGAGGAGGGTTGCGGCAATTGGTTAGCTCAGTGGGTCTCTCAAGCTGTGTCGCTGATCTTGAGAATGACTGACTCAGTGATTGACGCCTCCTACGCTTTGGTAAAAGTTCTAGTCTGAGGACGAAGAAAATTGAAACGCAAAGAACAAGAATTATTCCAGCTATTCCAATGGATACCCACAAGGCAGTTACAAGTACTGAGTTCTCATTTACAACTACGGCTTCGGGGTAATCTGGAATTTCAGCAAGTTTGGAGACACTTAATTCAGAATTCAGTCCCGCAATTACCTATTTCACGATCCTTCGATTGAGTTCTTCTAATTAATTTCTCGTCTTGGATATGAGGACGCTGGTGGGAATCAAAGCTCCCGTGCTGCTCATGAGAAGTGGCAGAGTAAGAAATTTCTGTCTGACCGTCGACGGTGCTCAGAATTCCTATGCTTGGGTGCCAGTGACCTTCTCGTGGAATCGGACCATTATAAAACCCATTGTAGGTCCTACGGTCTCCAATCACAAATTTCCCATTCCAAGGAGCGTTCTACAGTTTTGATTCGGAAATTATATTAAGAGCAATTTAAAATGGGAAGGTAAGGGACATTACCTCTGGAAGAAATTCTGCAGCGATGTAGAATGGATAGCTGATTCCCATTGATTCATTCCAACTGGTTCCTCGGTCCTTTGAGAAGAATCCAAGCCTTGATTCATCGATCATGGCTACTCGGTATTTTGACAGAGGTCCCTTAGTATTTGTCATCTTTGAGAATTTAATTGTCATTGTGCTTAAATCCTTTTGAATTATAATCGGTGGGGCAGGCGAATCTGGAACTGAAAACCAGCATCGGGTTTGGTGTTTAGTTAATTTATTTCGAATTAACTGGCATGAAGCAAAGTATAGAAACAGTAGGTATGACATTTTAACCCGTCCATGGTCTGTTTCTCAAAGAAATCTACTCAAGGGGTGCCAGTAATGAAAAACAGAACAAGAGCTTAAGTTAAGCCTTAATTAACTTGGCAGGGTCATCAAAAAATTTATACAATGATATTTCTTGAGCCCAATTGTGCCGAACGCTCCGTCGTGACACAGTCGGCTTGGGCCATGGGAGGGAATGTGGATAAGTGAGAAAAGAAGCGTCTCTTCTGGTGGCATATGGATCTCCTTTATTCCTGCTCAAGCCAATGGATTCTAAAAAAAATAATATGCCGCTTGGAGTTCAAGGGCCCTTACGCTAGCTCACCTCCGATTTTCGTCCAAGCCGTAATCGTCGATGCAATGCTCTCTCCGTCAGAGTTCATTGCAGTCACTGAGATTCTGTACTCAGTTGCTACGGCTAGCCCAGTTAGAAGCAATTCTTGATCAACTTCACTTGCCTTCCATGCTCTCTGGTTTAGAACCTCTGGAATCTGAACGCATTGGTTGAAATAATAATTCTGGATACATTATTCTAAAGCTGATGCGTTTTCATTTTACCTGGGAGAAACTAAAAAGTCCAGCTGAAGAAATTTTGTACCCAGTCAGTGGGCCATTTGTTGCAAATGGTTGAATCCACGTAATTTTAAGTGTATTTTCGCCTCTATGCAGAACCGTCACCTTCTGTGGTTGAGAAGGAACTGTAAAGCAAATATTAGTTGTTAGATTTAAATTGTTTTTTAATTTATTTTATTTTTATTTCTGACTACAGACCCTTGAACCCTGTGTCATAAATGCTGGTTGAAGTTAGTGAGCCACAGTACTCATGCTCATCCCCAGTAACCTTAGCGGATTGGCAGGGGAGACATTGACCAATTCCAAATCTACCATAGCTGCTCCCACAGCCGCATCTTAAGCTGCCATTCGCAGAATAGACCCCTGCATATCTGAAAAGTTTAGAAAAGTTTGTGAATAAATGAATGCAGAGCATTTAGGGTAATTTTGACACTTCTCATCGGCCGTAGAGACCGGTCGTCAAACAAGACAATCGTAAGACAAAAGCCGACGCCAGACGGTTAATTTACCTGAAGGAACTCCGATGGCAAGCTGTAGTACATGAATGAGGACTTTCTAAGGAAGAAGAAGGCAAAGATGTGTACCATATATCAAGGCCAGTAGTAGATGCGAAGACTGATTTTCCATTCTTAGGCTCAGCGACATCGCTCTCTACCTTTCCGTAAGCAATATTTCCACTTTTGTTTCCAGGAGCTGGACTCTGTGGGTCATCCTTTAAATAGCATCCCAAATAATTCAGAGTTTCTGAGAAAAATAAAAAATGGATTATTCATTCTTAGTTGCTGAATTGGAAACAGGCATTTATAGCTTGAAATTATTACAAGAATTAAAAGGAACTTTATTTTGAATTTTTTTCTGAATAAAAGCCACCAATTGATCTGTAATGTGAATTTTGAATCAAGAATTTTTTTAAAGAATCCGCTAACCTGTATTTCCGTATCCAACGGCCTCTAAGAGCATCAGTATCAATAAAACTGAAATCATTGTTTTACTTCCCGTTTCAGCAAAAACTGGAGAAATTACCCGGGCACGCCGGTACCTGTTGGACTCTCTTTTTCTCCCATGGCTCTGGTTTTACTGTTCAAACTTAGTCATAGATTTTAAAAATGCTTGCAAAAAAACTGATCGAAACCCATGCCATGGATTTCTTTTCATTCAACTATAACAGCCCCACCAATACCAGGATACCAGCTACAGGCAAAACAAAACAATATAGAGGAGTGAAGTATAACAGGTACAGAGTGTTTTGAACCCTAGCTCCGGGCAGAACCAGGTGTGCCCATTGTCAAGCAACAGAGGGAACAACAATGGAGCGTACGGATTTGATATGCTATAATAAAACATGCGTAATCTAAACTATGCGGTTTATTCACTGAATAAGATTTTGCGTAGGAAGAATGCATGGATTCGTAAAGGCTTTCTATTTCAGCTCCTTAATTATTAATAAACTAAATTAAATTTTTTTATTCTTTTAATAGGAAATTTTTATTTAATAACCTTAGTATGAAATTTTTTATTAATAACCTTGCTTTCTCTTTATGACCTTCCAAAATTATATTCCAAAAAAGTTTGATTTATTTTTCTCAATTTTGTGTGAACCATTCCTACTTCCTCCTACGAGCCTTTCTAAGATTGCGAGTGCTATTTCCTTTTGCAGAATTTTGAAAAGCTTCTCCATTTAGTCAAACCGGGTAACTCGGTTTTATATTTAGAAATTCCACGAGGAGCTTTCAACTGTAGAGGATTCTAGTATCCATTCTATCTCAGATCTTGAGACTTGGCCTATTTTTATGCATTTGAAGAAGACCTAAAGAAGTACAGTACAGTATTGTCTACTGTGAAGAGGAGGACTCCCACTTGTAACTCTATAGCTACTTTTAACCGGATAAATGTAATTCTTCTTAGTATTTGGAGACTTTAAACTTTTCGTGTGATTTCAAATTATCCTGTGATCATGCCAGGAAGTGGGGGAGGAACCGTTCTCGGCACACAGGCTTCTGCTTCAAGTCCAAATCAGTTCAGTTCTCTTTATTAATGCCACCAAATGAAAATAGGGAAATGGGTCGCAGTCTCAGTGTCTCAAATCTTTCCTCAGATTGAATTTAGTTAACAAAATGAGGAAAATTCTTCCTTGTCTCCTTTTTTTCTTGTCTAAGAAAAAAGTATTTTTGAGAAAAACCTAAGTTCTATTCGCCTTGAGAAATAAAACGAAATCAAAATATTCATACCCTCAGCCAGATATTGCAGAAGTATTTGAACGCAAGCTATATTTTAGCAAAGGTGAAAAAAAACATGATTGGGTGGACGGTATGGGTCCTTAAAATTTTTAAGGGCACTGTATTCTCTTCTAAGAATTCTGCTTTGTTGAAACAGTCACGCCAGAAAGAAGGGGGGAAAGTTTTGAGCCCCGAAAATAAGGGAAGAGAAAGAAGAGCTTTTTTATGAAAGCAAATATCTTTTCATCTTGCATTTTGTGATGACCACGCAAATTAATTTTGAGGCCCTCGTTTTTGCGATTTATGAAATTATCATTTACAGCAGTTCTTAAAATCTGACTCTGAAAACGCACACAGGGGATGTGGAGCAGACTGATCTGACAAGATTTTTGCCAAGAAATAGTTAATATGGAATAGTTAATGGAAAGTGAAATAAAAATTACTCATAAGCATTTAAAAAAAAAAAAGTTAATTTATTCCTCAGACTGATCTTCCGGATAATCTTAGTTAGCTGCATGATTGAAATAAAATCGGGGAATAATTTCCCTGACGAAACAGCAAGTCCATTTCTCCGCTTCCTATAGTCTATTTATTGTTGGCCAGCAAGTCACGCGCTGTCTACATCAAATATTCTAAGGAAGTGTGGTACTACTTCCTTTAGTTCTAAGTTTAGATCTGTTGTTGCTTTCATCCCGTTTTTTTCGGAGACTATACTCTCCCGAAATAAACATTTGAAAGGATGGATGAGGCTATTGTGAGTGCAGTTATTAGTATTACTCATCGAAAGAGGAAGTAATTAGTGACGATGCGGAAAGTAGGAAAAGAATCCCGACTCCAGTATATCACCATTTCCTAATTACTTTCACTCGCAGTCAACTGAGAATTAAAAGCTTCACGGCTAGAAAATAATTTAAGTGCACTAGAATGAGTTCAAGCTTAGTTTTTACAAGAATAAAGACAGCCCTTGGTAAATTTGAAAGTTATTTTCATCTGCGTGGATAGTTGTTCATTGGGACGCATTGGCTAAGAAGAAAATCCCTAAAACTCGTGGGTACTTCTCTTGATTCCAGAAATGAGGATAGTAGTATTGTGTAGGTAATTTTTGCAAATCTGTTTGACTTGTATAGGGGCTTACATATATGGTTAGCAGACTAAGGATGAAGATAGAGTTACCTAAACCCCGAGATTTCAAATATCCATGGTGGTGATGCAATATGGCGAGAGATACCGGGAGCAGGGATGGAGTCTCGGGATTTTCTCAAGCACCCGTTCACTGATGATCATATTCTAAAACTGGACCAAAAATTACCGACTTCCCCGTCGCGACTAGTTAGAATAGACTCTGCTAAAAAATTCTTCTGTTCCTCTTCCTTTAAGCCGGTGCTATTTTTAAGCGTTGGAAAACTAGCGTAATCTTTTCTGAAAAAAAAGTTTCACATCTAACGGTTGATCTAGTTCGACTTGTGAAGTTGTGATCGCGATATGAAAGAATAGGAAGATCAAGGGATACTCGCGCAAAAATAATATTCAAGTAATAAAGGCAGGTTGTGGCAATTGTTGTGAGTTCCTTGTTTTCTCTATTTCTGGGCTGGTTGTGATCAGGTTTGGGAAATCACAGAAAACGAATCACAGTTAAACACTGAGGAATCAAAATTCAGCGAAACGACCAGCACTTTACAAACGCATACCAGCGGGCAGAGCTTGACCTATAAAATGTAAATTGGAAATTCGAGGAAGAGCGACTCGAGCAAGAATTTCCTTCAGTGACTTGGACCGGTTTGCCATTGTTTTCAAATCCAGCGGATAGGCGTCCTAGTAAAATTATTGGAACTTAGTTTGATAGGTGAGTACATTCCAATGATCTCCATATTTTAATTTCTGAAGAAGTCGGCTTGAAGCACTAACGAGCCGCCCTGGCGGCTGCTTGCTTTCCAATTGGAATTTCGCCGAGCAAAAGAAACTTTTACAGAGGTACTATTTAGTCACAAAAAAGAAAGCAGACTAGCCCTTTTCCGCAGCTTCGCTTTCCGCACCCTCTGTGCCCTAAGGTGCCTTAGCCAAATATGCATTACCCTGGAGGGCATTTTTCAAAAAACTGCTTAGTCGAAATTCTAATTGACTTTTAGCTGTTCACTGCAACATTTTTCACCCACCGCTTGCAGCTTTTCTTGCGGTATTGTACAGCCTGTCCCAATAAATAGTATACCGGAGTAAGTTCGCCCCTTTTCGAAACTTATATAACCGATATTTCGAAAAAAAAATGTTAGCAGTTTCACTCCGAATATAACTATTTTTAACCTTAGCTGTTGATTGCTGAAGCCGTCCTGATAAAAAAAATCAGCAATACGGAATTTTTGAATTTTAAAAAAGTGGAAAATTTTCTCCGGTAGAATATTTCTTGGGACAGGCTGTACTTTCCCTTCGCGAGCTACAGTAGTGCTCGAAAGCGATGATACACCTACAAAAAAAAATTTCTGACCTAGCTCCGCTCTGAGTTCATTGGTTTCTACGATTGAGGTGTGAAATTAAAGGTTATCTTATGCAAAAACCGACAGTTAGAACTTGTCATTCGAGCTTTTCTAAATAAATTGAGAATCCTGTATTTAAGGGTAGGGGTATCATTATTTTTTAGCATTACTGTATATAAGTGAAAGTAGAAAAGTTTACTGTTCAAAGAATTAGGCCTACCCGTGCATAGAAAACCGTGAAGCTGTTGTGGCTACACCCACGAAGGAGAGAAAACGGAAGCTGTTTCGCAAATTAGTAGTTACTCTGAAGTCATAAATGATTAAAATTAGGATATTTGGCGAAGCTGCTAGGAAGTGAAAGTATAAGAAATCTGAAACCCGGGCATCACTTTTGCTACTACTCATGCAGATTGATACTTTCTGTTTAAATTCTAAGTCGTAAACTTGAAATTCTGTTCCTTTCTCCTATTTATTTAGAAACATGTTTTCATAAAACCAATTAATCGTCCCCACTGTCACAAAACTTTTTGGCTGAAAGCCTTACATCTTTTTCTAAATCTTCTGAGAATAAAGCCAGAAGGAAGCTGGGCAGTAAGATGTTGAGCTAGATAAATAATTGCAAAGGAATTTATGGACGTGGAGGAGAATCTGGGGTAGAAATATAGAAAACTAAAAATAATTTTCTTCCAACTGAATTAACACATGGCTGTAACTCTGTCACATAATTTTAAGTAATTCTAAATATTGAGTGGCACAGGTGCATTTTTGAAATCCTTGCCTTGACTTTACTGAGCTAAAGAGCCTTTTCCTGTTTAGAAAAAAAAAGGAAAAATAAACTTGAAGGAAAAAGTCCAAGCTGCTGGCATTCGTTTTTATTGTTTCCGTGTAACATTACAGTTGAATAAAACCAGAGGTCTGACACAACTTCAAGCAAAAAAATTTTAAAGATCGCAATCTGCATTTTGCAAAAATAACAAAGGAATCTTAAATAAGTATGAGAAGTCCAAGGTCCTTACTATACTTTGAAAAATGTATGATGAAGCTTTAGCTCAATTCCAGACCTCGTTCCGTAGCAGTCCTACAATGTGAATTAAAATTAAATTAAGATTAAGTTATTATTTTTTTTTTAGAGCTAGACCTATAAAGCAGGAGTGGTGGATTGACGGTGGCTAGCCACGTAGAGTGGCAAAATCATCGACGATGGGGTTAGCTGATGAGTCAGTTCCAGCATTTACACAAAAACCTCAGTTACGACAGGAAGACGACGGGAATCGGCTGATTTTTGAATGTCAACTCGTTGGATCACCCCAACCAGACATATCCTGGTTCCGTGGGGATGTCGAGCTGAGCGCGGATAAGCGAACCGTCTTCAAGACCAACAAAATAGAAGCTAACAAATACCTGGTTGTGCTCGAACTCGACAACGTAATTGAGTCAGATGCTGGGCTCTACAGGGTCAAGGCCAAAAACAAACATGGAGAAGTCTTTGCATCCATTAACCTCAACTTCAGTCGTAAGTTTCTGTAGAGCAATAAAACTTTCAAAGGAGAAAGCATGTACGCATAAAAATGGAAAGAAGGTCAGGGCAAGCTGGTACTCATCTAGCATTATTAATAGCGCGAGCTATTTATGAAAATGCGAAAGTTAGTCTGTCCGTCCGTCCGGCCGGCCGGCCGGCCGGCCGGCCGTCCGGCCGTCCGGCCTTCCCCAGCTCAAAAATCTCAG
>JABASM010001443.1:0-14585 GCA_019776545.1 Brachystomella parvula | reverse complement strand
TGCAAGTGAGAGGCTAAGTTTCCTTCACAGCAAGAAAAGCTCCCCAACTCATTCCGCTAGAAATGACTGAAGGTGCTCTCTTCCCTCCTTCTTTCTCTGCCTGCATATTGTTAACCATAATGGGCACACAGCACTCTTCTTTTTATAGGAGTTTAATTTTATTTTTTAATAGTATTTTTCTTTGAATATTTCTTTCTAAAGTTTTGTTAAAAATTCAATCATTTACTTTTTCTTCAATCGTAAAATTTTTAAATGCTTTTACAGTTTTTCGTCTAGAATGTTTTAAAATTTTCGGTATTTTTCTGACATTTTGAATGCTTTTTTTGGATTTCACGAAACGTTTCGCAATTTCTTGGAGCGTTTCATAATTCTGGAAAGTCGTTGAGCTGTTTGACATTTTTTAAAGTTTTAGGATTTTTTTTTTTGAATTTTTGTATATTTCAGGAATCCACGACAGGCAAATATACATGAAACCTTGGCCAACATTCACCACTTTCGGCGAATGATTTCTTTAAGCGGTTGCGAATCATGAAGAAAAATGAAGCGGGAAATTCAAAAACTGGCAAAAGAGGATGTGGCTACTACTAGAAAGAGGAAAATGATGAATTGAAATATAAAAGGAGCATATTTAAATATAAAAAAAGCGAATGGCGTTTGATTTTATAATAAAAATGTGGTAAACGTAATAATTTACAGAAGATCTATTTGCTCCTTCCTGTTGGGAGATGAGTAGTTTTGAATTTACTGAATTCCCATAGGACTCTGAAGAGGCCGTAAGAACGCCAAGTTCTATTTTACCCCCATGCGATCTTTAGGGTAGAATGAATAACGAGCTTCATTTTATAAAATAAAACTTGTCACATTTTTTCTCTTGTAATCGTAAGTTATGAGAAGATTTTCTAGGTTCCTTTCCTACACGGGTCGAGGTCTTGGAGAGAGAACTCATCTTTCTTGAATTTATAAATCGGGAGGGCGGAAGAAGGAGAAAATGAGTTGGTGGTAATAAATGCCGTTCGACAACTGGGACTCTGTTAACGGATTTATCATGAATTCTCAACTGCTATACGTTTTTCAAGTTTTATCAGGAAGGAGACTCATGCATACATCAAGGGAAACATACCTTACAACTTGTATCCACTTCCATTCTAGTTTTCTATTAACCACACTCTCAATCCAATCAACTCCCTCATTACTCACTCAGAAAACACCAAAAATCAATTTACAAACTCATCAAATTCTTTAAAAAAGTTAAAAAACAAAAACAGGATATACCTTATCTTCTCTTACCAATTTTACGACTTTTTTCTTAAAGAATGAAATAGAAAAAGCGGTTTATAAAAATACAACATCTTTTTGGATGGAGCATTTTTATGATAAGCTTGGATTTCTGCTAAATGGGCGGCGAGATGGGCGAGTTAAGTTTTAAGCAGAGCGCGCGAAAAAAATTTGGGCGCGCGAAAACAAAATTTACCGCGCGAAATTAAGTTAATTAAAGAGCTTAAGGATGGATTTCTGCTAAATTCGCAGAAGTTAGCGTGGAGCGCGAAAAAAAAGCCAGCCCAGCCAAAATTCAAAATTTTGTCGTAAGAAAATTTTGACGTACGAAGAAAAAATTTGCGTGTGAAGCACGGCGCTAAAGCTCACGGCACAAAACGCCTTTCTCCACTGCGCCACTAGCGCCGAAAAAAAGTGTGAGGTCTCGGCGCGGAGCTACCGCGAGAACGCGGAGCACGCGGTAAATATTATTACCTCGCGCTCGGCGTATAATTTTTTGCGCGGACTCCACGCCACCCATTTCGCAGGATTCCTTGATACTTTGCTCTAATTAGGAGTAAGTTGTTTTACTCCTCTAATTGAGCTCATTGTAATGAGCCAGATGGATTGTGGAAACTCGGCATCTGCGGTGGGAGTGGGTCGCTATTTAGCTACCCTCTTTTTCTCGTTACAACTGAGATTGGGTGACAGTTCACATCTGGAGAGGTGGAAGAATCCGTAAGCATTTCTTAAGGAAACATTATTTGGCAAAGGCGGGGACCTCTTGTCTTCTTTTGCTATTTTAAGGCATGGCAACCCTTTATTTCGATTCTCCATCCCCACCCTTCTCACTTTTCAAAAAAATAAATCAATCAACTCCTGAATTCCATCAGCGACGTTTTGCAGGAGGAACGAGTGGTAAACCACAGGAATTATCCCACTCATCCTCCACATCACATAAATTCATTCTCACTTATACGGCATTAGAGGCAGCCTCCTCAGAAATCCATTCACATTTTCACATCACCATCATCCCAAATCAAATCCCTCAAATCCTAAATTTAATTTTTTTCTGATAAAATTAGAAGCGGATCAGAAAAAATGCATCTAAAAAAATCGAAATTGCGCGAGACGTGCGTGAGATGCCCGCGATATGCCTGATTCGGGGTTTGGAGCAGTTTTTAAAAATATCGCCGATTTTGTATGTTAAACTCAGTTAGGATTTCACGAAATAATAAAAATATTTTATGAGGTCCCATTTTAAAAAAAAAACTAAATAATCAGTCTAAGCAAGTTCCCGCCACAAACTAACAACCAAGTTAACTTTCCCGCCTTTTAAGTTTATGTTTCCCAATAGCACAAAAAATCAAAGTTGGACAGGTTCCTGTGTTAGAGAAAATTAGGAAAAATAGCTGATTGAGAAAGCGTAGTTTAACGGAAATTCGGAATGAAAATCAATAGACGTCGAATTGAAGTTTCTTTTGATGAAAAGTGTTACTCAAACCCGTGTTTTCATAGAAATGGAACGTGAGAGACGAGAATTCATTAATTTTCATGATGAAAAGCAAGGAGAAAGCCATTGGAGGAGTACACGGTCGTTGGACTGAAGTCTAATTCCCAATTGACCAGAGCGGGAGAAAGCTCATTGATCATAATTAAAGAAAGGGAGCCTAAGTTTCTCTGGGCACATTGAGTGAGGTTTTTGAGGAATTGGGGGGGGGGGGGGGGCTAGGTTTTTAGGTGACAGACCGCCCTTGACATTAAGTAATAAATAGGAAAACCACGTCCGATCAATCATACTCAAAAAGAAAGTGAGTTTAACTTACCCGTTAAAGGGATAGGCAGCAGCAGCAGCGGCCGCAGCCGCCGCAAAACTCGGGTCGTAGGGGTGATACATTGACGGATATCCCCAGCCACTCTGACCGATTCCACCCCCATCCTTCATCTCACCAAGTCCACCGCCCTGCAAACAATTAAAATTAATTATTCATTCATCATATTCACGCCTAACAATTTTTTTACTTAATTCTTTTCAATCGTACAAACAATGGTAATAGCCTGGGATTTTCATTCCCTTCTTTTGACTCTTTAATAACTTTTTTTTAAATAATTTATTTTCAACTTACTTTGATTTCTTTTATTTTTTTTTTATTTTTTTTTTAAATTAACACTAAAGAGGGAAGAGTAAGAGGTTAACAGCGACTTCCAAGTCGAGTTTAGGTTTATTCAACTCAGCACTCCATCAAAAGCAACATATGATTTTTCTAGCTGCCGATGGCGCCAGTGGTGGGAGCGGTTAGGTGGGGCAATTGCTGCTCGGTGCATTGAAATGTGGATAAGAGAGAAAAAAGCGTCTTTTTCTCTCACCATAAAACATTATCACCATCATTTACTGCCTGAAAGAAAAATACGCTTTTTTTATCTCTTATCCACATTTCAATGCACCGAGCAGCAATTGTCCCACCTAACCGCTCCCACCACAGGCGCCATCGGCAGCTAGAAAAATCATATGTTGCTTTTGATGGAGTGCTGAGTTGAATAAACCTAAACTCGACTTAAAAGTCGCTGGTCACCACTTATTGTTCCCTCTAAAGTATTTCGTCAGTAAATTTTATTTTCTTTTTATTCGTTCTTCTTTTTATTTTTTCTGATGTTTCATTTTTTGTATTCTTGGTTAATGTGTCGCTCTTTTAAACTTTTTGTTTTTTTAAAATTTGTTTCATTTTTTACGATAATTTTAAGAGAGATTGGCCTCATTCAATGAAATTCGGTGGATTAAATTAGGCAATCACTCCGCTCAACGCCCCCGCCGAAAGAGTTTGTATTCCCTGATGCTAATCTCCTTTATTTTCCCTATTCATTAAATTACTCTTCCTGATTAAAGCTCTAACCTCCCCCCAAAATTGACACTCCCACTTATACTTATTATTACTTTGCCTAAATCTGATAAAGAAAAATAGGAGAAGAAATTGAAGGGAAAATGATAGTAGATAAATGGAAGGAATTGACGGAGGAGGGTGATTAGAGTCATAATTCGATTGGATTTCCCTCTGGGGTAAGGGTGGCTAAATCCATGTTTGACAAGGAGTCTCAATTTAAATGTTTCCAAACTCCGCAACTACTTATCACTGAAATTGAGTCTATCATTTCCTTAACCACACTTTCATTAGGCCCCAATTACACTTTTACCTTCTAGGCAGCCTACCATTAAACTCTACATTTGTTTAAGGACGCCTGGAAAAGAAAAAAAAAACTGAGAGTTTGAATTATTAAACAGAAGATTAGGGGGACTGGTAAAATCCGCTCAAGTTGGGAATAATAAAAGAATAAAAAATTAATCGATCAAAAAGTTGGGTTAAAATTTAGCTTTTCCCACATTTGTTTACTGGCTTGTCTCTCAATTTCCAATTTTGAAAATTTTTTTAGTGTATTTTTTGTTTATCTTTCTAATTTTTTAAAATTAGAAGATTAGAAATTTATTTTTATTTAATATTTGCATTCGAGATCACATTTATTATGATTATTTTTATCGATTTGAATTTGCAAAATTCCATTTCGTTTTCACGTTTCTGCATTCAAACTTTAAAACTATCATAATTGTGAGCCAATGGACTCAACTTAAAATAAAAAATTTTCTCCGCTAAATGTAGGAATCAAGATTTTTGGAATTCACCTGGTAAAAAAACGAATTATTTTTTGTGTAAAAGTTGAGAAAAGTCGTTGCGTGCTCTTAATAGACTCTGACTGTGAATAAGTTGGAAAGCCATTTCCCCTTGTATTTGGCTGAATCCATGATTATTTTACAAACAAAGTGAATGAAAAGCAGAGAAAGAGGTTAGGAAATATTATTATTACATTAGTAGTGGATTTTTCTAATCTGAGCTTGAATCTCGTGGAATGAAAAGGAAGGCTGGACGTGGACATGGACATTAGGGCAACTGAACTTGAGCTCGTTTACAAGTTATAATTTGAGGGGGTCCACTCAAGCATAGGCTTATCCTTCCATATCTTCACTTTCCGCCCGAATCCAAGCACTCCTTGGCTGAGTTTTACTTATCCGCCAAGTTTTTCGAGGAGGTGCGAGGAGGAAGCGAGGAGAGAATGAGGAGGAGGAAATGAGGAGGAGCTAAGCAGGAAACATGGAGTGAGTGAGGAGGAAATAAGAGAGAGAGTGAGGAGGAAACAAGGAAAGAGTGAGGAGGAGATGAGGAGAAAATCAAAGAGAGTTGAGGAGGATCTGAGGAGTGAATGAGGAGATAAGGCGGAGGAAAAACTGAAACATTTGGACCTAAATCCTTGCAATATGAGAATCTGTCCAGCTTAATTCCCATTTTGTCCGTTTTCACTCCTCCTCTTTCTCCGCCATATCTCCTTCATCTCCTCCTCATTCTCCTCATTCTTCAGTTTTACTTCCTCATCCTCCTCTTTATCATGCATTACTCGCTTCTCAAGTTTTCTGTAGGTTGCTCCTTAACTCCTCTTCTCCGCCTCCTCACATCTCCTCCTCACCTCCTCATATCTTCTCCTCAAAAAACGTAAAGGATAGGTAAAAACCAGCCTTCCCGGACTCATGATTCCGAGTAAGTGACAGGCGGAGAATTCTAGGAAATAAAATGGGAGAACCAGCTCGGCTTTTACCTTTTATCATGTTATTCTTTCCATGCATGTTCATTATTACTTCAATCAACCCCCCCCCCCCCCCCTCCACCTCTCGTTCACAACTTTGTTTCAATTTTAGGTATTACTTTAGGCAAGTCAACTCTAATTCATAGTTTTCACCACATGAACACCGAGAAAAAATATCAAACAGATGAGATTTACATGGGAAATGTGCTGGGGCTCAAGAAAGCTTGAGAGCAAGGACTTTCAAAACATGCAATTTATCTTTTTTCTTGCTTGTATCTGACAGCCCCAGAATCGTGAAATCGGAATATGAAACTGGAGAAGCGTATTTTGCAAAATTTATTCATAAATTCCAGTTTACAAGGCCAAAACGCGTTTCACGCTTTTGTTTTTCTGTTTTTGCATTGTGAGGATTTTGTAGGTTTTGGTTCAGGTGAATTTGTTGTGTATTTTGTGATTTGTTCAACTTGTTTTTCTTTGTCAAATGTAGAGGATTTTTAGGATCTTTGAGTCCCCTAAAAGTACTAGTAAGGAAAGTGAAAGTAAAAATTTCTCAAACTTTTAAATCCGTTACTTTCTCCTTGAAACTTTTCATTTTATTCAAACGTCTTCTTGAGTCTACTTTACAGAGAAAGTGAGTAGGAAGAAAGTTTTCTACCTTTTCGTCTGCTGAAATCAGGAAATTGGCTTGTTTTACAGTAGAACTTTGTCGTTTCCACTGGAATAATTTAACAAGGATTTCGTTTCAATTTATTTTACATTTCAAGTTAAATTTCTGTGAAAACTGGTTAATATTTGAAAAAAAAGTTTCATGAATCAATTTCAACGCTTTTCTTTTCAACGCTTCCTTGTCAAAATATTGAGTTTGGAGATAATGAAGTGAATCCAACCCCTACCTCTCTAAACCTTAACGAGAAAAAAAATCCTCGCGTCTGCATATCCATAAATCTTCGTTACCCAGGCGCTTTCTTTTTCCCTCTTCCAAGCAAGTAGCGAAAGGTATGACTATTTTGATCCTTGCGAAAATCGACATTTTTGTGATCCTCAATAATCGCAAATTTTTACGAAAAATTTGGATTTGTTTCGAAAACTCCCATAAGGATTTTTCGAAGCCTGAAAAGTAAGGGGGTCTCCACTATAGTGGGTCTCCAATTTCTAGAAAACTCAAAAGTGGGCTGAAAGCTCAGGACCTTAGCTTCTTGCCTTTTGGAAGAAAATCAAAAAAAAAATTCTTTAATTTTTCATTTTTATTTTTATTTTATTGACATTCTTGCTTTGAAAAATGATTAACTTTTAATTCGCTATGATGAAAATTACTGAATAAAACCTCAGAGTCATAAAATCTAATCCTATGAACATATAGAGAGCACAACAGGGAAGGCCAATTAACAGAAATGTAATTAAATCTTAATTTGGGAATATTTCTCTCCCAAGAGGCAATTTTTTATTTGAAAGAAAATCAAGTTTGCATACTTGACCTTGTGAATGAAGATGGTTATACAAGCAAGTTCTCACTTTGAAAACTTGAAAATGTAGACTTATCTCTAATTAGATGCGTGTGTAAAAATAGGGCAAGTTTTTTTGTTATTACTTTTCAGCAAAGTTGTTAAATAATGAATTTTAATTGTGTTAATTACTGAAACCACTTCAAGGTTTTTTTTATAGCTCCTGTAAGAACGACATTAAAATGACAATAATTTATTTCTCATGAAAACTGGGAAGCAGAGATTTTTAGACGAGATTAGCATTGGAATAATAGAGATTCAGGATTTTCATTAATTATTTATTTCATTTTGAAGGATACGCAGAGGTAAAAACATAAAAAATTAGCAAAGGAAGTGACAGACTATTGTCTCCAAATTATTTTGCTAGACAAAAAACTTGATTTTTAATGACCCTCCCCTCTGTCATCACCTCATTGTATTCTAATTGTATTACAAACTCATAAGAAATAAAAATGACAAAGTAAATCTGTGTAATTATACAGAAATGAATAATTAATAATTACGCGCAGCTATATACGTTTCCCTTACAGCTTTACAAAAACCAGATAAAAAATTCGCCGTCAAAGAATTAAAAAAAAACTTGTTTTCTTCTTCTTGAATATTTTTGCATGATAACAATCCTCATTTTTAATTACCACTTGCTCAAAATGACCATTGTCAATTACTATTGTTGACTCAACCTCTCTCACCTTCATTTTCAAACACATTGAAATTAAAAATGACTCCCCTCCTCAGTCGTATTAATAAATTCCTTATTGAGACCTTTGATTTCAATGATTCTTCAATCTTAATTACATTTAGACGACATTGACGAGTCTTGACACGCAGGAATTGATGGTCAGTAATTACTTCCCTTAGATCTCCGTCTCAAGGGAAGGCGGGAGATTTGGATTTTAATTTGAAATTTTTCAATAATACTGAAGCAGGAACTGCTTTGAAATACTGTAGAATGTATATATTCTATCCACTTAGTACCGTAATCACTCCAAAACGGGCACAAACATTAACCCCGCAATTTTGGCCAATTTTGAGCTGTTTCAAGATTTTTAACTCTCTTTTCTCTTTTTCAAATTTTTTTATTATTAACTTTTACGGGATTTGCCATGTGGAGTTGGGCATTGAGATATTTTGTTGAAAATGCTCTTTTTTTCTGGGTACCTGAAAAATTCGGTTTTCGTATGTTAAGCAGTTTTTCACTTGCCAACAATGCCTTCTTGAAAATTTGAATTTTTAGAAGTAAAAACAATTAATTTTTGGAAAAGTAAGTAGGGATAAAAATTTGTAAATGACGGAAAAATACGCGGGGAGAATTTCAAAACCGAATTCTTGCAAATTTTGCGGTGATATTAAGCGGATACCGCCTCATGGTAGCACGTGTATGAAATTTTTGTAAATTGATAAGTGTATCATGTTTAGAACTGAGCTGGAAATTTTAATATGGATTTTTGAAATTTTCCAAATCCCCTGAAAATTTTATGGACGGGAGGATACCTAGGTATCCTCCCGTCCATAAAAGCCAGCTGGCTTCTTTCAAGCTTGATGATTTTGGAAAACAGATTTAACCAGAATCCTCATTAATCTTAATTTAATAACTTTCAAGCATGAATTTTCAAAGAAATTTTGATCAGGAATTTTGAAAGTTTGAAAATTTCACAATCATAAGCTTTTAATTGAATTAATTCAGAATCCAAAGTTAGAATATTCTTGTTACCTAAGAGTATGGTTAAAACTGTTTTAGAGACAATTTGGTGGATCGGAAGGGTAAAGTTGTGGAGGCTTAAGTGGAACCGGTAAGACCAGATCCCTTGCTTTTGATAAGGACAGACTTTATTTTTACTTTTATTTCAAATCCATCTCACTACTCCCTTATCTTATTTCTTCCCATTTATTTGAATTCCACTGATGACGGAGGCTCTTCTTATCACTCCCTCCAAACAGCATTGTCTTTTCTAAGTTCGTAGACAGAGACTCGAAGGAGAGAATGAGCCTAGTTAAGGAATAACAATGGCAAATCCTAATGGATCTCATTCTCAAAGGTGGAAAGGACTCCAGTCCGCTCCACCACGCAATCCAAAAAGGCTCATATAATAATAAACCCATTTTTATATTTTTAAAATCAAGTTTTCTGAGCCGGAAGGCGGGATGATCCTTCATCCCAACTCTGGCCAGGAGGAAATGGAACTTGAAATGAAGTCATTTCTCCTAGCCACAATTATAGGGATTAAAAAGAAGAACAAACAAAAGTAGAGTATAAATGACCAACTTCTAATTATATCTCTTTAATAAATACGCTTTTATACTCTTCAATCCTCAATTTTATTTCAAATCAACCCGCCTGCTCTTATTTTTATGACGGAATACACTCAGCCCTCCCTTTCATTCAATCTAACCACCAAGGAAGACTCCCTAAATATTTTACTACTCAATTGATCCAATTTTTCCTCGGACTCTTTTTTGGAAATATTTGAACGGCCGGTGTATGAAAATTTATCACAGAGTTTCTTATTTTAACTCTCTTTGTTTTTTCTTTGTTTAATTTTTTATTATCCAATTTTTAGTGGAATGATTTCACTTGTAGACTATGAGCTATGACAAAATTGTCTATTTTTATTTTCATTTTATTTTTTTGGCCGATTTATTTTTATTTTTGAAAAAAAAAAATACAATCATGTTGCACGGCGAAGTAAAATTTTATGCAATTTCTGAATTAAAACTTGGAAACAATAAATCAAAATCAAATAAAAGTTTTTTAACTTTTAGAAGCGTGAAAATTGTGAGCCGTCAACTTTTGGATACACAATCACTCTGAGGCATTGCACCCGAAAAATGTTTTTTTTTTCCAAGAAATGAGAAATTAAAATGATATTAATTATTTAATTCACTTAAATAAATTTTAATGGTAAATTTTAAAACAAAGAAAAAATTGTACTTACGGCAGCAGCATAGAGAGCTGAATGCTCTGCTGCGGCAGCTGCAGCGGCAGCAGTTAGGTAGGCTACCTGCTCGGGAGAGTAGGGTGAGTTTGTTTGAGGATTGCCTGGATTTCCAGGTCCAGTGGGCCCACCATGAGCGTGGTGGTAGACGAGGGAAGGTACGGCTGATGCCAATCTCTGATAGTTGAGTATCCCAGCTCCAATTGTGGCTGGGGATGAATTATGGAGGGGTGAAGTGGATTTGAGGCATGAGCCTGAACAGAGGGCAGAGTGGCATCCTGGACATCCGCCACTACCACCGAAACTCCCCCCAATGCTTCCTCCACCCCCACTCTCAGCTCTACTTCCTGAAGTACTTCCGGCTGGACTCGAACCCCCTGGGGACGAGGAACCCCCTCCACCGTCCTCACTCTTCTCACTACCACCCTGCAACAACCCAGCAAATCAACTTTACTTTTCTTAAAATACTGAGAAAAAACTTTGCAACTACAAATTCCCACCTCGGAACAGATTCATTTAATTTTTTTCATCTATCACCTTTTTCCAATCCTTCTTTTTCCTCCGGAAATTTTTCTGGAATTTAGCACATAGTAACTATTGACATTTTCTAGTATTTCTGAGCGAATATCAAAAACCCAATTTTATTTTTAGAAAATCTCAAAACCTCGTGTTATTTTACCGTAAATCTTGTAGAAGTCATGCGGTTCTCTATATATTTTTCCACATGCGGCGTAAAGGAGGACTTAATTTTTTTACGTTTCTAAAGAAATTACGTTCTTGAACGATGAGAATGTAAATAGGTAAATGGAAGAAAACGACTTCTTACTTCAAAATGCCTAATTTTACATGTTAATTTCCATAAGTATTTCCGGTCGAGAAAAATGTTGAAGGGTGTCGATAACTTTAAGAAAAATGAGTAATGAATGGAGTGGCGTTTAGAATTTTATTTCCCACCGTTCGGAGTGATTTATGGGAAAATCTAGGAAATCGGTGGCGGACAGAGCTTTGCCACGTTCCCTTCCAAGAAAAACGGGAGATTAAAGCGAGCATGACATTGGAGCTGAAAATATTTTTACTAAATTTAGAATAAAGTTAAGACTATTGGGCGATGGATTTTAAATTGAAATCTGAAATTGCAATTAAAAAAAACGATATTCAATCAAATTGAAGGAATGAAAATGGGTAAATGCTTGAAAAAATGAATAAAATGTGACTTGAAAACAAAGCTTCCTAAATTAATCCATACAAGTTTACAACAATTAATTAAATCTCAAACAGTTCTGGCCGGAAATTCCAATTCGAAGAAAACTTTTTACTTACGTTCATTTTGACAGCCTCCAATTTGAACCGAATTTCTGAAATTCTTAAAGTTTAAAAAAATATTCCAATAAATCGTGAATCCCTTCTTCCAAGGGAGAAAGCCAGGAACTTTCACTTAAAAATCAAATTCACTTCCGCCGCACTGTAAGCTCCCTTTCAAATTCGTTGGAGATGAAAAATGAAGCGGGAATTTCACTATTGTACCGCCACAGCCAAAATTCTCAATGAAAATTCACCATAAATCTTGAAAATCCGGAAAACTGAATCACTTCCCACCAATTCCTTTGAATTTGAATTCCTGGGGAGTTTAATTAGGCTGAGAATATTTTGAGTGGAGGAAGTGGGAACACGTGTTGAGCGTGTTTGAGACTGAAGATCGTAACTGAGGAGTCTAAGTTTTGTAGCTGTTGAATTAAAGTTGTTAAAATGGTGGTTGACAAGGGAGAGGAGTAAGATAATAATTGAGTTCCCACCTGAGGACAAGGAAGAGTAGTAGAATTGGTGGGGGGTTTTGGAGGTGGTGGTGGTGGGTCTCTTGTATGAAGCAGTGGAGTCTGTCTGCACCGTCCTATGCCCCGTAGTTGAGAACAAGGACTACCAGTCTTACATCCTACATAACTCCGTCGGGTTCAAATGCTAATGGCTGGGAACAAGGATTTTCTGCCTAGGAAGAAGTTTTTGGCCAATCATAATCATGTTCTTTTTTTTCCTATTCCTCGTAAGGGAGTCTTGTGAACAATAAAAACGTGTGGCGTGTTGGGAGATGAAGAGGAGCTTGTTTTGAATTGGTAGGACAAGGGAGGCAAAGGGGGGAGCTCCATATCCTCCATTCAAGTTCTACAGAGAAGGAAAAAATTCCTAGATGAGAATTACAAGGTTGAAAAAGGAGTTTTACTGGGTTTTACTCTTGGGGATATTAGAAGGTAGTGTTCGGGGAGAGTAACTAAGGAGACAACTTATGGGAGCATGGAAGTAGTAGTAGTAATTCCACTGAATTCAGATGCCCCTCCCTTCCTCCGCCCTCCTTCCCTCCACTTACCAGGACTCTGATACATCCGAAGATGGTTATGCTCCTTTTTGTTAACTTACAAACACTCCCTTGTTACAACCCATGTAACCCAACTACCCTACCCATCTCTCACTCCACCACCAACCCATCCAACACACAAGCATCAACAACACCAACTGTCAATCAATACCAAGCAGACCAAGAGCAGAACCCCCCTCACTTTCCTCACAACTGTACCTCTCACTTAAAGGACCGTTTTTCATACACGTCTCCATGAAATCAAAACATACTGGGCAATAAACTAACTCGTTTCCTGTTTTGAGCCACCCTAGGTACATTGAACTAGAAAATCCCAGATTTTAAATGGTGAAAGTGATTGCCACTTTCTCCATGGTGAAAGATTAACTTTTTCACTTTGGAAAATGCAAATTGCTTCTTGCCCTAAAAGCAAATTCTAGCTTCTTCAGAGTGAAATTTTAATTTTCTAGAAAAAATGCAAAATGCTTCTGTGGAAACGCTTTCTGAAGGGTGTCTGAATTTTGGATCTTCTTTTTTTTTAAATACACACTATTTTATTGGTGTAGCGATTTCTGCTTTCTCCAGAGTGAAAGTCAGTCGCACTCCATTCAGTTCTCATCACTTGCTTTCTTTTGTAAACTGCTTTTCGTAGAAGAAGGTTGAAGAAGAACAATATGTTTCATGCCGTTTGAGATTTTATGTGGTGAAAGTTGTAGCATTTTCTTTCTGTAAGAAAACTAAAAAGTTTCAATTTCAGAAATTTAATTATACTAATTAAGGAAAGAAAAAGGGTTTTTGGGAAAATGTAAGAGCTTCTTTTTAAATGGGGAAAGCTGACTCTGCTTTCCCCAGGTGGATATTTCGTTTCACTGATTTCCTCAATTCATTAATATCAATCATATCTTCTCAAAAAATTTTCTCACCAGCACCGGACAAAAAATAGCTTGAAGAAATTTTCGGTCGAATGCAATGTGGTGAAAGTCGATACTTTCTCTTCATTCAAAAAACTTTAAATTTTTAACTTTTAGTTCTATGAAAATGAAAAGGAATACGTGACGAAACCATATTTGAAACAGAGTTCTCACCAAATATTTCGCAAACATTTAGAAAAAATTAAGTTGTTTTGAAACGGAATGAAAGCGCATACTTTCACATGATTAATCATCTCAAATTTTTCGAATAAATTCAAGATTTTTTCAGGGACTCCAGTATCTCCTAACCGTTTTGGGAAACATGTTGTATTTCGGTTTTAGATTTTTGAACCCTTTCAAAATTTTTAAGTTGATTTTAATTTATTTTTAATTTTTAAATGTTTCACATTATTAAAATTTTGAATATTGTACTACTTTTTCATTCATTTAATTTCAAAAAATTTTACTTATCACATTTCTTATTTTCATTTTTAAATTTTACCGGTTAATTGAACGAGTAAAAAGCTAAAGAAAAAGAGATTTCTGCAAACCAGCGCTTTCTCTATGTTGAAGGAAATCCAGGACAGCTTCCACTTTCTTCGGTGATGACTTTCTCTTGTCTCCTGCCTGGTCGGACATCAAGAAAAAGTGACTACCCATTTATTTCTTCTCTCTTCCAGAGATTTTCTTTTTCTACTTTCCTTTTTTTTTGGAAAAAGGATGGAAGGGTCAAGCTAAGCGGAACGTGAGTCTAAGAATTTGATCCACGGAGTGAAAGCATAAGGGTGAAAGGAGACGGAGATAAAAATCCACTTTTCCCCACTCTTTTTTCTCCTGTTTTGAAGTAAGAAGATTGTCGTGGTGGACATAGGTTTCCTTTTGTCCTTCCCCCTCTTGGACATGAGTCTGAAAGAGAAAGCTGAAAAGGATGAAAATGAGAGATGTCCGTTATCTTGGTAAGAGGATAAGAAAAGGAAGAAAGAAAAGTTATTGGACCCACTACCCAGTTTTC
>JABASM010001442.1:0-14586 GCA_019776545.1 Brachystomella parvula | reverse complement strand
ATAAAAAATCTTACACAGTTGGTATTATGCAGGTAACTATTAATTAAAATTAGTTTAATGATGAAATTCGGTACTGTCCCTATTCACCCCACCTGTCCCGATTCGGAACATTTTACGGTACTTAAAAAAAAAAAAAAAATTCGAAATGTCTGCATAGGTGAGCGACCTCTCCAATACTAAGACAGCGGGAAAATTCAATTTCGTCAACAAAGCTGTCTGTCGACTTTACTTACGTGTTGCTGTCTCTTCCCGCCCCGCTGTGTAGTACTAGTATAGATCTCTTTGTACCTTCTATTGTTGTTTGACGTGTTCAGCTGATTTGAATTTCCCACTGATTTTTTTTTTGTACCTAGGAATGTGATTTACCCGCCTCATCTCCTGGGATGTCGGATACGGACCGCCTCCGACTTATTTTACTCGGCGGTCCAAAAACCGGGAAGACTTCAATTATCAAGCGATTTCTCTTTCAAAGTTATACGGACAAGTACAAGCCGACGGTAGAGGATCTCTACAACCGTGAGTATGACTTTGGGAACATTACACTCCGTGTGGACTTTCTGGATACAGCTGGTGACCTCCAGTTTCCTGCCATGCGCCGTCTCTCCATTTCCACTGCTCATGCTTTTCTCCTCGTCTATGCCATGGATAGCATGGAGTCATTTGAAATTGTCAAATCCTGTTTTGAAGAAATCCGGGAGTCAAGGGACGACTATCAAGAAGTACCCATTGTCATTGTAGGGAACAAGAATGACTTACTCATGACGCAAGTTGGGACCGAAGATGTTGAGGAATGGATCAATGGAATGGGACTCAAACTGAGGTATCCAAATTATTTTTGTAAAAACTTTTTAACAAAGGATATTGCCGGATTTCTATTAGCCTGGGCCTTAAAAAATTGCTGGGGAAAAATGGTTGGATTCATTCATTCATTCAGCCCGATTCATTCTTTCCCAGCAATTTTCACCCTGGGGACAAGGAAAACCAGTCTCAAAGACAAACCCGGTATGGTCCTTTATATTTTTTAAAGAAATTGCTTGATTTTTCATTGAAAAAATCTCATTTAAAAATGATTTTATCTGAAAACTAATTTTGAATTTTGCGTTCTTGTCTTTTTTTATTTTTTTTATAGAGCAGTCTTCAATACAGAATTTCGTTTTCTCATTATTCTCGTAAAGAGTGAACGAGCTAGAGTAAGATTTTCTCTTAAGAATTCTTAAAAACTGGTGTAACGTAGACTATGGGCTTTCCTTTCCAAAAACTATCAGCGAATTTTCAAACTTAAGTATAGATTAATGTTCCAAGTTTTATATTTTCACCTTCCGTAATTTTCATTATTTCATTTTATCAAAGGACAACGGCTGATTAACATTATGAACCCGGCGTTTGCTAAAATCGGCCTATCATCCGACTTCGCTCAAATTTTGCAGGATCATAGTTTAAAATAATGTCTATCAGACATGCAAAATTTGACCTCTGACCCCAAAAAGGTCACCAAAGGTCAACATCAATTTTCGGGCTTGTGTGGTGTCCCTGGGAAGCTTATTTCACGCTAAATCCAAAAATTATTTTTGCTGACCTCTAAAGGTCAAGGTGTGACCTCTTGAGGACCCTTCCTCTTATATAGGAAGGTCAACTGCTTTTGGCACTGGTAAATGAAAACCTTGACTGATTTTTAGCTGAAAGCTATTTTAAAGTCGGGTTACGGGGCACATACAGTTGCCATATTAAAACTAACTCGAGATAAAATCCTGAAAGTTAGAAATTCTTCTACGGAAAATCAAGAATACGCTGGTAATATTTGCAAAGCCTAGCCCTACTCCACCAGTATATTTAAGAATTCTTTCGGGAAAAATTCCTTGTTTCCTTCTTTATTTCTCATTTTTACTCGAATAGAATGCAGAAGGCAATTATAGTATACTCTGAAAATCCTCCGACTTTAAGTTATCTAATTAAGAATCATGTTTTTCTTCCTGTTTGATCACGTTCCGTCTCCCTCTAAAATGTGACAGAAGAGAAANGAAAATCCTCCGACTTTAAGTTATCTAATTAAGAATCATGTTTTTCTTCCTGTTTGATCACGTTCCGTCTCCCTCTAAAATGTGACAGAAGAGAAAAGTTTGTGAGCTGGAAATAATACCCGGGAATTTAGTTCCTCTGGAGATGTGGATGAGAATTTAATGATAGAATTTTCCATATCTCGCTTTCTGTTTTTTCTCCTCCTCATTTTATTTATTTTCCATATACTTTTCTTTACAAGGATGAAAGTTAGTAGTTCCTATTTTCAAACTTTTTTTTTTTTACTTTTTATTTTTATTTTAGGGTTCAGACGCTTCAGTGCACAGCAAAAGACGACAAGAATATACGTGAGATTTTTAAAGCCTTTCTCACGCTTTCTAAAATTCCTGTACAGCAAGAGGAGTCAGGACTGAAGAGACGCTCATCAGCCTACGTCAAGTCTCGTGTTCCTAAGGATCCGACCAGCCCTTCTGAGCACCAACATCAAAGTCCCTCAAAAATCCTATCATCTCCCCAATTCCTGTCTGAGGAGAGTGCCATCAAAGCCAAACCACGGAGTCGGAGTCTCATACGTCGATCCAGTAGGAAAGCCAAGCAAAATGCACGTGATGCGAGTACAGGGCCCAATGGAGACTGTGGTGTAGCTTAGTCAACTTAAAAAATTTTCCCGGGAAATTTAAGTTTTTTTAAATTTATTCAGTCTTATCACGAGTATCTGAATCGTCAGTGTAAGGAATAGGATCAGTCCCACTCTTCGTTTTTTTTCAGTTGTTTTATTGGGACCACCATATCAGGGAAAGTTAAAAAAGGCAGGGTTTCCTACTAGCATTTTCTGTAGTAAGATATTTTTCTAGCGGTTTCTATGATTTGAATTTTGAAAAAGAGGCGGGAAGTTCAAGATTCGGGTGGAAGCTATAACCAAGATTTTCTGTATTAGAGAACGGGGGATCAATACTTTCAAATAAATTTTACGTATAGTTATGGTGGAGGTGGGATCAACCTAAAAAAAAGTTATGGGAAAAAATAAGTCACAGATAATCATCAACGAATTTTAAGGGCAGGATTTCTATAAGTGTTTTTCTTTTGTTACTACGGTTCTGTAGCAGTAAATCAAAAAGTCAGTTTTCAAAAAAAAAAGGGGTATTTTAACAAGGGAACGTTAATTATTTGTGACACGCTGAATTTGGTAAGGTGGAGTTACGTTAATCTTTCCTGGCGGGAAAATAAGAAGGGAAGTGTATCACATGCGTATCAGATTCTGAAATTCTGAAATATGCACAAAAGTTTCAAAATAAATTAAAAAGATTTTACAACCCAAAACTTTTTGGCAAGAATTTTTTTTTTCATCCTTATGAGGCATTGAACTTTGAAATCCTCGAATCATTTCGGAAAATCTTGATGGGATTTTTGCATAAAAGGTATTAAGTTCATATATAACTGGGTTTCAAATCACGTAGAATCAATTTGTGTCGAGCAATCAAAATTTGCTATGCGAATCAAAGGTGCTTATTATCTTTTGAGTGATACAAGTAATTTTGGTGTGACATAGGAAAGCAGCGTTCCCTTGTAAAATTCGGCGGAGATGTTTTATGTTTCTTTTACGAGGTCATATCCTTGTGTAAAAAATTTAAAAATACAAAAGTTTGAGGAAAATTGAAAAGGTCCAGATTAACAGATCCTAAATTAACAAATTCATGCTTGAACAGATATGATTCGCAGAAAATGGAAAAAAGTCTGATTCGGAAACTGAAAAAATTTTAAAATTTGAAAGAAATCTCGAGACTTTGAATAAAATTTTCTCTTGCCGGTGTGCTAAACATATTTCAAGATTTTCTAGCATATAAAGTTAGGGACACTCCATCTGGTTTTTTTATCTAGAAATCTTAATGTCCATTTTCTATGCAAGATTTTTAGAGGAAAAGAGAATTAGCCAATCAGGATTATTGATAAGTAAATCCAGGAATTAGTATAGGAGAATAAGCTATGCGTGTGCGCAGACGCACATTCATTCATCATCATTACCCCTTCCCTCTCGTAGGAAATACTAATTCTGTCTCTCCGCCGATTAAATTTTCTAGTCAACTATACTACACTATACTATGTCAAAAAAAAATAGAAATAAAATATATACATGTCAGTTTGAAAATAAAAAAGAGAATGAGCGTAATTTTTGAAGTTGATTATCGTGGGGACGGGGACAGATTATTTATTCTTCCTTCCAAATTCACCCTGGAGCGTGTCTTGCTTTCATTTAATCTAAACTCAAGGAAATCGATCGGGGGGGGGGGGGTTGCTGCTGCTGATGGGTTACAAGGATAGAGTAACAAAGTTGGATCCTCGTAGCCGTGATCATGATCACGTCGACCACTACTACTATAAACTTCAAAAAAGTTAAATTGGGACGAGGCAACAAAAACATTTTTAAACTCGAACCACGTCCTGGGTTTTAAAATACTTTTTGCTTTCCATCTCTCTTGGAAAATTTTATGATCTTGGAAGGGAACCGCCGAATTGCAGTTTTGAGCTTTGTTTTTGCAGGCTTGAAATTGGGTTTTATCATTTGGCTGGTTGGGTCAGACTGCTTGGCAACTTACTGTCACTGTATACTTGGTTTATCTCTATGGTTTGTTTTTATTTAAAGATTTTGAAATGTCACTAGACATCTTTTGCCCCGGATTTCTCTGTATAGTGGGGGTGTGTCCGAAGATAAAAACATTAGTAGAGTTTAACCCTCCCATTGACGGCTCTTGACCTCCTGGAAATTTACGCTGAACCCCATACTTCCAGCTTCTCATTCTAGGAAAACTTTAAAAGAAATCAAGGATTGCATTGAACCTCAAGTCAAGTTCGAAAACCCGTGCGACCAGAATCTCCCAAAAAAATTCCATGACGCGGAAAAAATTAGCCTAGAATCAAGAGAAAAGTAAACTTTAATTTCCCTGATTTAAATGAATTAGAATTAAGGCTTGCAGAATTTTTAAAAATTTGAAAAAGTAAAGCTTAGGTCACAAAAAGCGAGAACGAATTTTTGTGAAGCTCTTTCTTCGTTCTTTTAATTTAAGAGTATAGTATAACTAGTTAATCAGCCCGTGCAAGCACGGGCTAGTTTAAGTCCGAAATTAAGAATTTTACATTTGACCAATTTCTGAGGTGGGCCGAAAACACAGAAGACAGGGTCGCAGGGGGTTGAAATTCGGCGCATGCGTAGTAGACATACTGGTCTACTATTAGCCGGAGTTTGGCCGATACGCACCTCTTAGTTTTCGTGTCGCTGAATTTCAGAATTTTACGCATGACCGAAATTTGAGGTGGGCCGAAAACACAGAAATCAGGGTCGCAGGGGGCTGAAATTCGGCACACGCGGAGTAAACATAATAGTCTACTATTAGCCTAAGCTTAGCCAATACGCACCTCTTACTTTTCCTGTAATGGGGCATCCGCGGGGCAAAAACACAGCAGGCAGGGTCACAGGGGGTTGAAATTCGGCACATGCGTAGTAGACATACTGGTCTACTATTAGCCTGAGTTTGGCCAATACGCACCTCTTACTTTTCCTGTAATGGGGCATCCGCCTGGCGACGCTGAATTTCAGAATTTTACACATGACCAAATTTTCAGGTGGGGCAAAAACACAGCAGGCAGGGTCGCAGGAGGTTGAAATTCGGCACACGCGTGGTAGACATACTGGTCTACTGTTAGCTTGAGTTTGGCGAATACGCACCTCTTAGTTCTTGTGTAACAGGGCATTCGCTTGGAAACGCCGAAATTAAGATTTTTGCCATGACTGAAATTTCAAGTGGGCCATAAACTGGGAAAGCAGGGTCGCACGGGCTTCAAATTTGGCAAAATTGTAGTAGACCTACTGAGCTATTATTTGCCTTAGTTTTGTCAATACGCTATTTCTGGTTCCTGGTATACTGGACATTCAGTTGCCATGACTGAAATTTCAAGTGGCCCATAAACTGGGAAAGCAGGGTCGCACGGGCTTGAAATTTGGCAGAATTGTAGTAGACTTACCGAGCTATTATTAGCTAAAGTTTTGTCAATACGCTATTTCTGGTTCTTGGTATACGGGGCATTCAGTTTACCTTCGGCAGGGAATAACGAGATTCGGCTCATGACTGAAATTTCTAGTAGGCTAAATTTCGGGGCTATATGTCGGACGGACGGACGGCCGGACGTATATGTCGGACGGACGGACGGCTGGACGTATATGTCGGACGGACGGACGGCCGGACAGCGTGAGGCTTGACTGAACCGGACACTGGTCTTTATAATAGTTTAATTTTTTTTGAAATTTTTTGAATTTTTTTTTTTTTTTTTAAATTTTTTTTGGTTTTTTTTTCAAATTTTTTTTTTTTTTTTTGAATATTTAAATTGCGATACCTGCTGTTAAGCGGAAAAACATACGTTAAGTGGAAAAACTCCTGGCTTCATGATTGACAGGCCGGGACACTCACCTTTATTAGAGTTAATTGAAATTTGAATTTAAAAAATTAATGAAGCTTGTGTTATGACCTAATTTTAAAAACCGACATAGTAAATCTTCAGTTTAGAAAGCTAAAAAAATCTAAACTTTCTTGTACCTTTTTCAAATTTTTTAAACGAAATTCCAACCCAAAAAAAGAATCCAGAGAATTAGTAAAGCATAAATCCATCTATAAGCATAAGATTTGAAACAAAAAATTGAACAACCAAGCCACGAAAAGCAAAAGTGCTGTAAATTTTTTTTGGGAAGATTTATTTTATTTTCAGAAAGAAAATGCTGAAGAAAATTGAAAAAGAATAAATTAATAAAACAAAATGAATTAACACGTCCTTAGAGTAAAGTAAATTTAAGAAAACAAAATAATTTTAAATAAATAAATTAGGATAAATAAAAGGCAGAGAATTCTTATGCCCCCACGGTCTCATCAAGTACTTGTTCCGTCTGGAGTTCCTTAGCTGGGTCCCAAACAGGGTCCCATGGATTGCAGTAGCAGTAGCAGAGTCCATTCAGGGGGCTACACATCCCGCCGGCATATTTGTGGAAAATATTGTTCTTGCAGTGGGCACTGCACTCCTCATTCTTTCCATCACAGCAGAGTTTCACTCCTGGAGCTACTTTCTGAAATTTCAAAAAAAAAAAATTCGGTTTGAAAAAAACATCCCAGAGAGACAAAAGAAAAGAAAATGTAAGCAAAGCTGATTTCTAAAAATGGTATTGAAAAAATTGAGGGCTTACGGGTACTGGGCAATCGCAGGTACAGCAGCCACTGGCAAGGGAGCCTCCAGCCTTTCCATATTTCACACAGGTGGCTCTGCACTCACTCAGTCTATCAGGACCGCAGCCTGGTGGCTTGGGGTGGGGTGGATGGTGTGGTGACTCAGGGTGGCACCCACCACAGGGTGGGCGGGGTGGTGGCTCGGGGTGGCATCCACCGCAAGGTGGGTGCTGAGGAGGCTCGGGATGGCATCCACCACATGGTGGGTGGTGAGGTGGTTTAGGGTGGTGGTGAGGAATCTCGGGAAACAAATCAGGATGAGCTGGGACCGTGTTGTTTGGTTTGGGTGGGGGGATCCCCGTGTAACTTGCTCCACCCGTCAAGGTAATCGTTCCTGAAAATATTTAAATTTTATGAGAAAATAAAATTATGATCTGACAAGGGAACGCTGGTGGATGTCTATAACATCGATTTCCTGGATTTTCACATTACATTGCTCCAAATGGTGAGAAAATGAGATATTGGATTTTTCGAGACATACTTTTGAGTTTTTCCCGAATTCTACTCCCATGCTTTCAAGTTTTTTTGATCTTCTGAAATCCTTACGGGGTTAAATGATGAAAACTTTACTTGGCTTGTTCGGAAGCCTAAATTTTCTTATGATTTCACTGGAACAGTAAGAATGATATTCGCATAGGAATAAATGGAGTATACAAATTACCCTATCAGGTTTTTTGGATAGTTTGGCTTTCAAAAAACGTCTCTTTCGTCTTTGTCCGTTTTTACATCCTGTACTTATTTCCATAGAGAGTTTTAATGGTAGAAAAATTAAAAGAGATGGATAACTTGCACAAAAAAAAAAGGAATCTTATTACCTTGGCATTTGAAGCGATAAATGTGAAAATCAAGGAAACTGTGTAAACTGAGCTATTAAAAGCGCGTCTAGCAGATTTAAAATGAGAAAAGCCAGGGTGTTTAAACCGTAAGTTTGTTTCTCCTCCCTAACCCGGGTGTAGTCATTAGCGATTTTTCAACGGGAGAATATTAGGGGAAAAAAGCGGGACAAGTCTAACAAAATATTTTTTCTCCAGATACTTATTCTCCGAATTTTTCTCCGAATTTCATGCGGTAACATGAGTTCGACCTGCTTATTGTAGGAAATTCGATTTTGAATCGATTGACACCAAAATCGAATTTGGTTAAGTACTTAGCGACTTAATTACGATTAATTAAACCCTCGATTTTGTTCGTAATTAAAGTCGTTAAGTACTTAACCAAATTCGACGATTTTGGTGTTAATCGATTCACAATCGCATTTCCTACAATTCATAAGCAGGTCGAACCCATGTTACCGCATGAAGTTCCGATAAAAATTCAAGGAAAAAGTATCTGGAGAAAAAATCTTTTGCCAGACTTGTCCCGCTTTTTCCCCTAATTTTCTCCCGTTAAAAAATCGCTAATGACTGCACCCGGGTTAGGGAGGAGAAACAAACTTACGGTTTAAACACCCTGAGAAAAGCCTAATTTTACCTTGTGCTTGTCCAGAGAGTGATTGGAGTGGTCGGAAAATGGTAGAAATCCCATTTGAAACAGTGTTTGCAATTCCAGTGGGTGTGATTGGACGAATAAAATTGTAGAATCCACCTTCTTCTTCTGCTGCTGCTTCCACTTCCTCATCTGCCTTGACACCTTCGTTCCCTGCTGCTGAAGACCCAGGGCGTGAGAAGAGACCACCGTTGAGGGAGCTAGAGAGTGGCCGGAAGAGAGTGTTGAGAACGCTGGAGACTGGGCCGTTGATGGCACCGACCCCCGGGAGGGGAATGGTCGGGGCTTTGTTTTCTACTGCTGAGTTTCCACTTGGACTTGGTGCAGCGGCAGGGGCTTTGGTTTCGCTACTTCCGCTCGTCACTTTCATTTCTTCAGCGTTTTCCTTGTTTGAGAGTTCTAAAGAGAATGTCTCCGGCTTCTCGCCGTAAGTATTGAATGATGCTTGGTTGAGAGCGCTCAGGCCAACGAACCCTTGAAATGGCTTCGTTTCCACCTCTACATAAAAGAGGATTAGAAAAATTAGATAATTGAAAATAGAGATATTTTCTAAATAACAAGACTTTTTGTGGAAAAAACTTAAAATAGCTTTCCCAGAAATTAAAATTAAAGGTTTCAGGAAAATAATTAGAATATTTGAATCAATGAATTTCTAAACAAAAAACCTAAATTAAATGAAATGAAACTTTCGAAGGAAAATTAATTTTTGAGGGGGAATGAGAATTTTTGATTAAAATGAGTGGGGTGTGATAAAAATTTGTTAAAAATTTTGATTGAAAATTTTTACCTGCGTTTCCTGTAGCGTAGCCAGCAGCTCCTCCAGTGATTCCCTTTTCATTTTCATTCCCGCCAGCAATCCCTGCTGCATTCCCTTGAGCGCCGACTCCGTAGGCGTTGTTGAAAAAGGCTCCAGAAACATGACCGGTCACAACCCCGAAATTCGTCTCGTTTTCTGCTGGGTGAAAGGATGGGAGGTCAAAATTCGAGGCCTCAGATTTGGCTCCTTGCTTCAATGTGATTCTCTTGGAGTCGAGCTCATTCTCAGCCGGAGCCACACTGTCAAGGCTCTCGGCTTCCGTTGGGCCACCCCAGCATCCATCTAAGCTCAGCACCTGGAAAACAAACACAAATTGAAAAATTAGATGATTTATGAAGTAGTGATTTATGAGTATAAGATATTTTGAAAGTGAGGTAAATTGGGCCGAAGAATCAAAAAAAGACAGAAAACGAAAACTTGAAAAAAGTGAACCGACTTACAATTAGAAATATGAAAAATTTAAGAAGCATTTTTGAATTAGCAGTAAGTAGCCTCTGCTTATTGACTTATTGGCTGATTGATTGTGAACTGACGAGAATAAGCCGAGGATCTTCCTTTTAAAGACTTTCAAGCCACTTATTTTAGATTTAGCCTAAAATCTTCCTTGCCCTTTCCAAGGGTTCAAACTTCTCTTAATTCTACTCCCTGAAATATGAATGGCCTAACGGAAAATCAAAGGAAACGGAATTTTGATATAAATAACTCCAGAGTGGGTTTCAAAGGCCTGAGTTCCAAGCATTGATTTCATCTCCTCTCCCGTATACTAACTGTAAATTATTGAGTTAGAGAAATCTACTAGGTTAAAGAGGGCAAATTACATGCTTCCCAAAAATAAAAACTATTATAACTATTATTTTTTTCCCTGATTTTCCAAGTTTTTCGAGTCAAGTGCCGAAGTTGGAATAAAAGTTTTAGGAATTTTTTTGGTTCAAATGCAGCGTTCAGATTTTTTTTTAGAAACTTGATGCAAGTGTTTTTATGCATGGACGCTGGTAAAAAAAAGGAAGGGGCGCCGCGACGCTTTAACTAACATTTTAGATTGGCTCCTCAAAATAAACTGTTTTCAGCGTCAAAGAGTGGGGAAAACGCATGCATGAATTGTAAATTTTTCGATAAAAAATTAATATTTTCATGACAGGCAAGCATTATTTTTAAGTGTATTGGAAAACAAGGAAAAATACCACAGAACACTTTCAAAGAAAGGCTTTAATCAGAAGTATAATAAAAGATCTCAACAAAATAACATTTTGAAAGATGCGCCGTAGTTTAAAATACACTTTGCGACCTTGATTCAATCTTGAGCATAGAATCTATTGGTGCAGGTCATGTTTCCAGACTCGAATTGCTTTGACCTCAGGAGGTCACTAAAGGTTCATTCCCTTGACCTCAAGGATCTAGACAAGTGATGCGTCAATCCAAAGCACTTGGTTCCCTGGTTCCAAAAATATACTACCCTTGACCCTTGTGAGCTACAACATGGCCGTTAAGGGTCGCAAAAACCTCACATACAACTTAAATGACCTCTAGCGGGCATTTTGTGGGCTAAAATGTCAAGCCATATTTTTTGAATCAGGGAGTGGAGGAATTTTGATTGACGTATCGCTCGTCTAGATCCGTGAGGTAAAGCAGCTGACCTTTAGTGACCTCCGGAGGTCAAATCGATTAGAATTCGGAAAAAATGATCTTCACCAATCGATTTGAGGCTGGAAACTGAGTTTGGGCCGCTGAGCTTTCCTTTAAAGTTGCATGGGACATTTTTCATTATGCTAATGTGACAGAGTCCTTTTCTAAAGAGATTCTTAATTTATTTGCACGGCAACTGTCTATTCCCGTTACGCTAAAAAATGAGTCCATATTGACAAAGACGTTTGTGAGTCTATTTTAATGCTTACTTTTCCTGCACTCTCTCAATTCCCTTCGGTCAGCCTATTTAAATGTTTTAAATTCCGGATTTAAAAATCCAAGCCGAGATCCAGGGTTTCTCCTGCCCTGGGAACAATGGGAAAGATGACTTGATAGAATTGGGATTAAGCAAGATAAAAAAATAATCCATTATTGGAATCGTGTCGCAGTAATTATTGCTTTGGATTCATGGTCACTTTCATCGTGGTAGCTGCTTGTGTTTAGTCTAACTTTAGATCGGCTCTCCTTGAAGACAACGAAAGAATCTCATCGATATATTATTATTAAAGACGACGTCAATACATTTGTCATTCACTTCCGTTTTCAGGAGAGGGGGCGGTGGGGCTGGGGAATACCGCAAAGCAAATGAGAATTTTAGTATTTTGTAATCTTAGGCAGTGGTTATGGTTGACTAATGACGATGCCAAAACCAATTGGAGACACCTCGTCCGTATCCTCTAAATAATGTTCTCCTATCCTTTTATACTCCCCTATTTTTTTGGCAGCCGTCGCAACAACCGGGTGTTTAATTTATTCTGATTATTTTTACAAGGAACATAGTATAGAGAAGGTAAATGTATAAAAATGTGGGAATGAATTTCAAGGACGCCTAAGTCAAAGACAGGATACAAAACGCATCTGTCTCTAGTTCAGTCAGTGCTTCCTATAGTCAGAACTTGGACTTTCGTAAGGAAACGCCTCGATTCATACTACTCAGCTGTCAACAGAGTGGTCTGTAATTTGCATTAGGAATTCTTGCACAGTTCTTTCAACGTAAAATCAATTATTGACAGAATTAATAATAAAAACTCTCTTCAGTCAAGCACTTTCTTTAGACAGTTTCCCTCTTTCAAAAAAAACCTCATTTGGAAATTGGAAATAGTGAATTTTATTCTCAAGCACAAAGCATTCTGAAGAAAGGAGATTCTTTGATAGTGAGCTCCACTGAAGGGAAACACCTGGGGATTTAAGGATGGACGAAAGGTAAATATTTCTCAATTTAATTTTTCTTATTTCCATATAACCATTCCAGATTTTTTTTGTGTTGAATCTTCTGTAAGGGAAAACGCAATGGAATTTTTGGAGAAGGCAAATAATCGTTGGAAGTAATTATTATTTTTCCATTGTTTATGCAATAAACTACAGAAGATATGAATGCTTCAGAGATTTTTTGTAGGAATTTTGTACCTGTGAAAAACAGTCTGTTTTGTTACTCTTAAAAGTAGGTTCCGTTTTCATTTAAATTAGTTTCTACTTTGCCTTCAGGTATAGTCAACTGAGTAAAAATTTTATGTTGATTAAAATTTTGGTATTGAGCTTTTGAAGGTGAATTTATGCGGGAAGGAATTGCATGAAAATTAATTATTTCCGTTTAATTGAAATCACAGCACGAAGTCGAAGCTTATCAAAGGTTTAATTGCTCTGATCGCCATGATTGTTGTGGCTACTGTTGCAGTAATTATCACACTTGCGAGTGTCTCTCAGGCAGATCAGGTAAGTCCTCGTCTTAGCTTCATATGCTTGAGATCTGCGATTCAAAAAAAAATTTTCATATTTTACATTTATTTTTAAAATTTTTTGAAAAAATCTTTAAGCTTTCAGTTTTAACTTTTTAGTTTTAAATTTTGTACACATCCCTAAACTTTATTAAGTGAAATGTTTTTTTCTATTTTTGAATCTATTTGTTTATTTATTTTTTACAACATAAAGAACAGATGCCATGCTTATTGCTTGAAGCCATGACCATATATGGGCATGAGCAAATGTGAGCGCAGCCGATTTTTAAAGTTTTTCCAAAAACAGTTTTTTTTTTAAATTTTAAAATCTTTTACCCTAGCCCGTTTTTTCGGTGCAGCTACTGTATACCCCATGAGCACTTCCTGACGGCTGAAAGCAACCTCGTAATGGGTAGGGTTAACATTTATAAAGTTTCTTAAAATTTTTCAAATAAAAATTTTCTTAATATTTCAAAATTTTAGTGGAAAGAAGGGATATGAAGAAATAACTTGTTTGGAAATTTTTTGAACTAAAAACTTACTTTTTGAATATGGTTTCATTAATTTTTAGGATGCACCAAAAAATGCAGTGGCTGTACTGAGCGTGAGAGGCTCTAGCGGTGCAGAGCTTGGTAGAGTGGAGCTCTCACAGTTGGAACCTAGTGGACCGGTGGAGATCCAAGGTTTTCTCCGTGGACTTGTACCATTTAGGAAGCACGGGTTCCATGTACATGTTTCTGGAGATTTGAGACAAGGATGCATAAGTGCTGGACCGCATTTTAACCCTGAAAATGTAAAACACGAAGTTTTTCGGTTTTGGATTCTGGCGGCCTGGTACTGATTTTTATTTTCCATAGGTTAGCCATGGAGCTCCTGACGACGCCGAGAGGCACGTTGGTGACTTAGGAAATGTCTTAGCAGATGCAAGCGGAGCTGCTACATTCAACATGACCGACCACCACATCTCCCTCTCTGGGCCACACTCTGTGATCGGAAGGGCATTTGTTGTTCATGAAGATGAGGATGACTTAGGAAGGGGGAACGTCACTGCGAGCAAAACTACAGGAAATGCTGGGGGACGCAAGGGGTGTGGGATCATTGGAATCCTCTCAAAGTGAAGCACTCTTCCCGCTTCAGTATTTCTAAATGTTGGATAATAAATGTTATTTTTAAAGAATTCGCCTGTTCACAATTAATGAATTAAAAGTCTTCAGAGACGTTTTGATAGATTTTGACTATGCTCCTGTTTCCATTACTCAAAATTCCTCTGGGTTGCTCTTAGTGCAGCAGAGGTGAATGTTTAGCAATTAAAAATTTTAATGTGGATTTAATTACGTCGAAAATCAATACACCTTTCACAGCGCCGGATTTTTTTACCATAGCTCCATAGTCAAAAGCTCGAATTTTCAAGTATAGAACCTAAGGAATCGCACTGGCATTTTGATTTTTGTAGAAATGATTCCTTGGTTTGGAATTCTTCAGATTTTTCTTCAACAGGTAAAATGCCCTTCATTTTTCGCTCTTTAAAATTAGAAATTTCTAAAATCTTTTTGCCTCTGGTGTGGCAGCTGCTAACTTTCTCAGAAGCGGCACCAAATCCAGAGAT